>JAZHYW010064110.1:0-164511 GCA_037355805.1 Ixodes ricinus
GGCCACCTCCCCCCCGAGCAAATTCTTCTCCCTTTCTCAATTAGTTGTTATCGTTGGACTTCCCCTTGCACAAGAAAGAATGGGAGAATAGGATCCTTAAAATGTCCCCCCCCAAAACGGAGTTCTGGATCCGCCCCTGCCTTGGCTTTGTCATTCGGTCCGCAAGAAGAGTACCAGTCACGATGTGCCCAGACTGTCACCTTCACAGCAATGGTGTTGCCCATCCCTGTGAGTTTTGCTCGCTCGGTGTGCGGATTCGGCAGCTGGGCGACTGTTTGCCGCCCTCGGAGGAGTCGGTGCAACGTCTCCAGCTTCCTGCCTTATTATGGCTCCCATCGGCCCCCGAACTGCCATCCTGTCGAGCACTGCACCTCCTCCGTTCGGTCGGCAGGGGACGCCAACTTCATCGATCGTCCTTAAGTAGCGACCGCGCGGCATACCATAGCCACTTTTTAATGCGAATAGCATTCTTTGGATACTTCACGCACTTTTCGTCTATGTATCTATCTATCTATCTATCTATCTGGCTATCTAACCTCTTACGCCGCGGGTCGATAAATAAATAAAAAAGACCGGCGCCGGCGGGATTCGAACCGTTGACCCTTTGATCAGCAGGCAGACGCGCTAACCACAGAGCTATGAAGGCGGTCATTCAACGCACTCTAAACACCTGTTTATATCTTTACCATCGCGCGCGTTCCATGCACGAGGGCTCATTCCGCTCTCGTGAGGCTTAGCACGGCCCCTAGCTCACCCTCTCCCGCGCTCGGGAGAGGGTGATGTAGCGGCCGTGCTCACCCTCACGGAGCGGAATGAGCCCTCGTGCATGGGGCACGCGCGCCTCAGTAGCTGTGACAGCGCTGTAAAGCGCGTCCTATAGTAAAGATATAAACAACCGTTTAGAGTACCGTTGGTTGAGACTAGCTGAGACGCCAGAAAGTCTGGTCGGTACCATTTTGAGTGTTTGTGCGTATGGCGCGTGCTTTGCTCGCCTTCCTAAGTGACACAAACGCACGTGCTGGGCTGCGGAGATCGTGCGCGGGGCTGTGAAAGTGTCAACAAATTTAGAATCGCCTCAAGAGTGGGCTGGCGTATCTAGAGTGTGCCGGCCACCTGACGAACGCGCATAACTCCGCACCGTTTGATGCTATTCGCATTAACGTAGATAATCATTTCTCCTGGCGTTGGGTTCTGCTTTGTTTTTTGCTGCCGGACTCCATCGCTTCCCTTTTGCCTCCTCCCTGCGGGGTACTCGCACTGGTGGACTGCCAGCCCCTTTTTAACCCGTACGCTTCGTCTCGGGCACTCCCTTCGCACCCCGTGCTACTGCAACTTCGGAGGTCCCCCACCAGTCATCAGTTTACACCACCAATCGACGGTGTCTCGCTTCGAACATTCACCAAAGAGGGCGTCACGGACCACCTGCGGAGCATCGAACTCGATATTTTATTCCGATCACGGGGAGTGGGCTCCAGCTTGGGCGGACTGGATGCCACCACCAGCTGCACGCTAACTGTTCTGCTCGAAGAAAACTACTGACGCAGTGGCTCACTTTGCCCTGTTGCACACTGCAATGTGCCAGCGTTAGCGCCTGCCTATTAAGTGCGACAGAAATCATCCGGAAACCAACGTTATTTCAGCACGCTCCATTGCCTTCCATAGCGGCCGCCGCGCTTTTGGTGTTGCGCTAGAGCGGCGCCAAGCGGAACACTCGGTCCCTCCAAGCCAGATTTCACGTCGATATTTCTTGGCCCGCGCGCGCCCTGCCGCGGGGACACGCGGAGTGAGCAGTCGTTCGCCCCTATAAAGCCGGTCCCGTGTTTTTCAACATTGTGTAGGGACGAAACCTCACGCAAAGAACGAAAAACCCGTGCGAGCAGGATGCAACCACACCACATTGAGCGAAGCGTCTCATGACGTAACTGCCAGAAAATAAACAACTACGAGAGAGCTCGACGCTTTAAATGAGCATGTAATGCACGCGCGTTTGAGAAGTGAAAGCTGGAATCAGCGTCGCTCAAGACAACGCGCACGTGTTTGCAGCGTCAGACGCTTCTGCTGCATTTCAAGCTATGAAACCTGGTGAAACAGAGAAAACCTGTTAGGCGAGCCCGAAAGACGCTGACGCTCAACAGACCCGTGAAACACTCCTCATGTGGTTGCGTAATAGTGTCTTGAAATGGCTCACCTTTTCACGAAGTGAGCAACATCAGAGAAATCCACGTGACGACAGGAACAACAAGCGGACCGCCTGCGCCGCCGAGCCCAACTACCCACGGCTGCGTTGTCATTGCGGCGTCTTGCCCAAGCGGAAGTCGCAATCATTGGAATATTCTTTTCTAACCTTCGAAGCTACTAATATTTTAGAAGCTTCTAAATTAAGATTGAACTATTTATAAATGGTACAAATATGACAAATGTATAAATAATTAGGCAGTAGGAGGCCAGCTGGCGGCTGCCGTGAAACCTACTTCCTGGGCCGCGATAGGGCCTGAGTGGCCACTCTTTACGTCCTACTATGTTACTCTATGCTCGCGCACGCTGAGAGAAACAGGCCTATAGAAGGTATTTACTGGCCGCCATATTTGAGTCCTGTTTAGAGCGCATACTCAGAACGAGCTCACATTAAAAGGCTGCCAAGACCGGCAATCTTGAAGGTGCGGGGTGCACGTTGCAGAACTGCTGTGGAAGCTCGCCATCGAGCACGTGTTCAGCGTTAGCGCACACAGATATGGCCGCCAATGAATACACCCTATAAGTGTTCGTGAAAGAGGAAAGGATCTACTTCGTTCTCCTCAAGCTCGGGCAACGTGGCTCAGTTGGCTCAGTCTCCTCTCTCACATTCTTTTTCGAGCACTGCTAGAGAGCGCATGACTTCGGAACAAGCGTTCCTTCTTTTCAAATCTCTACGGACATGTAAGTACCTGCGCTAATGGGTAGCTCCGCTCTGTGAACCACTAACTAGGTTTCACTGACATTATTTGGTCCGCCATTCTGGCGATATGCTCCTTACGAGAGTTGCTTTTAGGATTGTAATTTTACATCATTTTCGGTGCTACTTCAAAGAAAGCAATTAACCTTTCGCTAAATTACCCAAGCGCCAAGGAACATGCTATGACATAGCCACGCTTATACTGACAAAGCCTGGCAGATCGCCACGAGACGCGGCCGCCGAAAGTGAAAAGGTAGAGCGGCAGACCAGAGGCTGAAGCTATAGTTCGTATTCAGCTGCGGGATGCCATGGTGGCGCCATCCTGCGAGTCGCCAGAGCGTCATTACCTTGCAATAGGCTGCAAGTTCGATGCGTGTTTGCTTACGCAGCACGGTGGAAGCTTGGACTCTACGCGCTCTCAGCAGGAGCACTCTGAACACCAAGTCGAAATCAAAGTTCTTGCATTCCTCCTATGTCCGTCGATGTACATGCTTTTCTGACGTCATAGCCAGTCGTTCGGCCAACTGGAAGTGTCAGATCGCAGTGACGCTTTCGGTCGCGCACGTCGTTGCTAGGCTGCCCACGGGAGCCAGAGTTGCCCGTTCATCTCCGCAGCACCGTCCTTCCTGCACGCCGCTGATCCCGCCTCCGCGCGGACTGAATTCGGCGACTAGCGTGACGCCAAAGCGTTCAGGCGCGCGGCGGGCTCGAGTGAGCCGGATCGCACGCCTTCAGAGTGCATGCAAAGATCGACTTGGCCAGCAAGCACTTGATCCGATGCCTGCGGATGCGTACACTCCGGCTACGGCAAGGCGCCTATGCAGGCACGTCTGGCTGAAGCCCGTAACGGGCGCCCTGCTGCGGCGAGACGCCGAAACACACTTCGTCCCGAGCGATGGAATGTCCGCTCGTGCCTCTCGCGTTCCTCGGGCTACCGCTTCTTTTCTCGTCGGGTTGGAAAACCATGTTTCGGGTCCTCGCCGCTGCGAAAGCTGTGCGCTGAATACCAGACTCCCCGAGAAATGCTCTTTGCTACCAGATCCTCGCGCTCCAAATCTGCGACCGCGGACTCTATGGCTCCGTCATCGAACTGCCGGGCTTTGTGAGTATGGAGGAGGCTATGACGGTGAGTGTAGTTGCACGTGCTGCACGTGCTGGTGTCTGCAGCACTAGCTACTGCTGCAGACACCTAAGGAGGCACCTATTAGCGGCGAGATGTTTTGGTGGCGCCCTCTATGGTTCCTCACAGCGATGAACTCATTACCTTGCGAACAACAAGTTCGATGGTGTTTGTAAATAGCATGGTGGAAGCTTGAAATCATTGAGCTCTCAAAGAAACACTGCCAACACCGTCAAAGTTGAAGTTCTTTCATTTCCTGCTTATTCCGTCGATGATAAATCCCCTTTCCGACGTCACCAGTCAGCGTTCAGCCAAGCCGTGGAAGGCCGACCACAGAACGCTTTCGGTCTGCTTCGCACGGCCGCTTAATACACCGCTTACCGTTGAGCAGAGCTATACTTCGTCTCGCCTAGCATGGACAATACTTCGTTTCACTTTATCAGCGAGCGAAGCCAGAAGCTTCGAGAAGCGCCAAGACTTCAGCGCTGCTTTGCGTTTCTCCCCGGCTCGCGCGGTCGGCAAAGACCTGAAAGCACGGAACTTTCGTGACTCAGCGCTACCAGCTATTGCCTTCGCTCCGCTTTATGGAGGTGAAGCCTAGCATGGCCGCCCAAATGCCTGTGCCCAGCGCGAGGCGGCTAGCCCTGACTGCTTTGTCTGAAGCACTCGGTGAGCGAGCGCTCGAGCAGCCGCCGAGGCTTCATTCGAAGCAACCAGCTCGCGCTTTTAGCACGCGCGGCTAACAATAGTCCATACTATAGAAGCTCCGTCTTCAGCGCAAGCCCGCTGATTTCCGCAGTGCTTTTGTCACGCGTACCTGCGCGTTCACGCTTACTTCAGCAAAGTCAGAAAGCTCGCGTTCGAACTTTGCTCGCCTCAGAGACAGTTCTTGTTCAAACTTAAGCTTCTAGTTCAGCTTAAGTTTGAACGGAGTTTAATACGCCTCTAAAGCAAATGCCTAAAACGAATGGTATCTTGCGCGCGCGTTCGTCATCGCCTGATTTTTGTGATTTACTTTGGGCGAGCGCGTGCGGCGTGTATACCTACACTCCCAGAATTCACCTGAATGCTTGGGTAATCTAGCAAAAGGTCTCTTAACAGAAATAACTGTTAGCACCACGTGTCTCGTAGACGGCACGTGACCTCAGTTTGCAGTACTTGCGGTTATTAAATTTATTTATTCTTTATTTGTAGGGATACTACTGGCTACACTTAGAAGGCCATAATAAGAGCGTTCACGAAATGAATGAAACAAGAACGCATATTCATAGGTCTGAATCGCGCGACCGCTTTCACCCACGCTAGCCTTCTGAACCAATATTTCTAGATAGAGTAAGACCATAGGGCCTTGCTCCTAGAAATATTTGCCTCACGTGAAATAGGCCAACGTAGCTGGATACCAATTGGCGACGCTAGCATACAGCGACGCCAAGTCGGACACGTCTGCCTCCTTTACAGCGTCTCTCGCCGAGCTCTCAGCGTGCTTGCCACTTTGGGTGGGTAGGGACGCACTGACGATGACGTCATGAGCACACGTTGTCTCTTGAGGTGGTATTGGTTGAACAACACGACTGTTTCGTCAGAGCTCGTCTAGGACTCTGTGTTCTGACCGATTGAAAACGAGTTTCAGCCGAACGACGTCGTAGCCCTCGTGTCCTATCTGTGTCTCGAATTGGCCTCTTGTACGTGACGCAACTATTTTAGCAAATAAGGCCTTGTTATTTAAGCTGCGTTGTTTTATACGGTCACTGAGAGCTAAAGAAACGCAGGACGCAGCTTACTATGTTCACGCTTGTTGCTTCACGACCTATTATTAGGTGATGTTATCTGCAAATGACGCAAGCCTATTAGTTGGGGAACGGTAATGAGATGCATTGGTCTTGCCACGACCTGCGTTTTCTAAGCTGCTTACGACTGTGCGAGCAGAAACTGTGGGAGAGGAGGAGACGACACCGCGCTGTGACATCAGAACGCCGAGCTCTGGTTGGAACGAATAGTGGGTAGACCTAAAGCTAGCAGCGCTTTGCCTCCACTGCCACTCGTCGAACGCGTTAGAACGTGGAACGCCGCGTTTGACTTTCGCATTGGAACGCGTTCGGCGAGTACAGTGGAGACAAAGGCTGCTAGCTCTAAGTCTACACACGTTCTTGATCTGTCACCAACTATAGTAACATGTCATGCAATCTACAAGGCGTATGCTCTCCGAAATCCGAAAAGTCTACCCACGTTCTTGACCTGTCACCGACTTTAGTAACATGTCACGCATACTAGAGGCGTATGCTATCGAAATTTTACTTTATCCGTCGCACGATCCCTTCAAGTCACGAAACACTGCACGTATTGGAATGAAGCTCCCCGCCACACGTAGATGGATCTCGAAAGAGGCTCGACGCAGCGATGACCTCTCGACAGCTCACCGTTTCCGTCTACTCAGGGAGCAAGCGCCACGTACCCATTCCGGTTCTCCGGTTCTTCTTCGCCGAACCGGGCACTTTCCGGGCCGCCCGCGCCATCTCCGGGTTCGTGTTCGGACTCTTCATGGGATTATGTAAGTCCACAGTGAGACGAAACGCCGACCTCAAGTCCGGCCGCTGCCCACGATACGATCCTATGCGGAGCGCAAGTTCGTCTGCTTCATGCGCAGAAGTTACGGTGACGTCAGAAAGACGCCGAGTTCTGATTGGCTCTGATTGAGGGACGGTAGGAAGGCCTCCAAAGCAAGCTGCCTCGAGGTCTACCCGCTATTCTTCAATTCAGAAGCCAATCAGAGCACGGGTTCAGACGTCACCATAACACCTGCAAAAGAAGCAGACGAACTTGCGCTCGCTTAGAGCCAATTGAAGCAGCGCCACAGAAGTGCATCGTCACGATGGTCGTTGCCTTTGTGGGTTTGCCATGCCTGTCTGAACCAATTACGCACAGAACAAAAAGCTCTCGGATCGCAGTGAGTAGGCTGTGCGTGGTTGGCTTCGTCGGTGATAAAGAACGCATAAAGGCGATGAGCGGCACCGTGAAGTTGCACTGTTGACACTGCTTGATTGGCTCCATCCGATCGTAGCGTCGGCAGCGTTCGGTCTTAAAGTCAAACGGGGCCTAGAAGGTACTTGTAGAGGCACAATAAATGGTTGGTTGCGATGACGGTCTGGTCACCTTTATTCATATAAGAAACGTAATGAATAAGAGCCAATCACGTGACGCCGTATTGTTGGTCGTGGTTCGCAGCGCGTGCTCCGAGCGTGCTCGCATCAGTCGGCTGCCGAGAACGACAATCCTGATTGGGTAGAATGCCGGATCGGGCACGTTCAACGTGCGCTCTACCGAAATCACGATTTTCTTGTCTTCGGCTTTTTTTTTATTTATTTCCAATACTACTAACCCTATTCGGTGTTGTTGTAGGAGTGGTACAGTTTGAAATATTACAAGCAGAAAAAAATATTCAACACACAATTTGCAGGTCAATATTCAACGCAAATATAGAAGTCAAGAATGAAAAATTAGTAAACAACTTCAGTACAGTAGAAATATTGCACTAGTAAAACAGCATAAGATATTAGCTTATGACGAAATGTGGGCATCTACGTAATGGAGGAAAATTTCAATATAAGTAGGAATGAACAACATTTTGAGGCTGGTGGTTCCATTCGTTAATGGTTCGGGGAAAAAAGAAAATTATAAAGCAGTTGTTATGATGCGAATGTGAAGTCCAGTTCTGAGCACGCAATGCGAACAAACGCAAATGATACGGCGTCCTTCGAGTAACCTCCACTCTACGGTACAGCGTGAGTTACTGCAGCTCTAGCACACCATTATAGCGTTCTATCGCATTTTTACTTGGGTGGTCGTTGGTGGGCGTCACATTTTTTTGCCGCTTGGGTTAGTGCCCCAATGACCACTTCCCACCACATTAGTGTTACAGGGAGCTTAAGAAACGCTGGGCGCGGCTTAATATGTTCACGGTCTGTGCTCCTTGGTTTCGATCATTGCCGTTCTTACACTGCGTAAAGATTGGCCATTATTTCTTTAAATTTAAAATGGCGTAGTAACTGACGACGTAAGAAACGCAGGGCGTGTTGTACATTGTGATCACAATTATTGCTTCGTGATTTGTTCTCCGTCGTTGAAGTCGGAGAACGCTGCATAAAAAGTCGAACTTGGTCGAATTTTACTAAATGTTTGCAAGTTCGCCGAACCCGCCGAACTTCGTCGAACCTCCGGTTCGAAAAAACGTTCGCTACACCCCTAGCTCGTCCTAAATACTCCTCCGATATTTTAATCTTAAAATACCTCCATTCTTCCTCCGCCCAAGTCTTTTACAGAGGGATCGTCCGCGAGCTGTTCTCGGCCGAGTTCACCTTGCGAGTGATGGGCACCACGGTGGTGCTTCTGACGGCCCTGGGCTACGCCGTCTCGACGAAAGCTCGCGCCATCTCGTGGCTCATCGTGCCGTTCCTGTGCGGCAGGGCAGGCCGCACCATGCTCGTCACCGCCAGCGTCTCCATCGTCCTCAAAGGTGACCGCAATGTTTCCGGTACAGTCGCTGAAAACACCGTTTCGTTGTTGTCGTCGTTGTAAGGCACACCCTTCACTCTAAAAAAAATACATATGGAGCGTTTACTTTCACGCATAGCACTTCGATGGCCAATCGCAGGAGTCCACGAGAGGAGCTCGGAGATCGACGTGGTTGGAAATATGTTTAGACCTACAAAGTCGCCCCTTTGCCGTACTAGCGCGTGGCAAAGACACTGGTAACACAGAATCCAGGAGCGCGGTCGTTTCACTAAGCAGAGCGCCGCAGTATGTCTGGACACGTGATGCTTTATCCCCTGCGGGAGTAACACTGATGAGCTCGAGGAAGACGTTCGGCTGGTCTTCACCAGAGAGGAAGACGATCGCTGCGTCCGCGCTCGGCTGGCACTCGGCTTGTCGACTGCCGTTCCTAGTTGGGGACGGAAATCAGCAGGTGCCAGTCGTATAACATACTGTCAAAAACAGGCTGCGCTCTGACACTGCGCATGGTAAAACTGTCATGCCTAGTCTCACACGGCAAACGTTTTCTTTTTTATATTTTTATTTTTTAGATTGTACAATGCAGCGTTTAGCTCTCCCAAATGCTTTGCTGAAAAGTACAGGGTGTCCCCCAAAACAATTTACGAGATCTTTTTTAACCGCTAAAATAAACTATGCATCGCCAAACGCTCACTCATTATCCGCCCAAATGTAGCGCTAGAGGTCCGAACCAGGTGCCAAAGTTTCAGCACGAATCGATGTCTTTTTCAAAAGTTACGAATGATTTTTTTTTAATTTTAATAAAAAAAAGTGGAGACAATGTTTGCCTGTTTTCGGTTTCTGGCGCCATAGAGTTCCATGTATTCGAGAGATAAGTCGGCCGCCATTTTCCATTTAAATTTTCAGAAAATCACTTATAACTTTTTAATAAGACGACGGTTAGTGCTGAACCTTCGGCATCTGGTCTCGTACCTCTAGCGCTACATTTGGGTGGAAAATGAGCGTTTGGCGATGTGTAGTTTATTTTTGGGGTGAAAAAAGACCTCGTAAATATTCATGAGACATCCTGTATATGCTGCAGATTTTTTTTAGTTTATATATTTTTCAATTTTTGGGTACCATTGTTTCGTCGTGGGCATAAAATAAATGTGGCAATGTTATAAGCGACCCTTTGTCAAAGATAATGCGTACATATAATCTCACAAATAGTGCAAAACCTTCAGTTCATCTGTACGCAGACCTGGAGTGTTCCAGGTCTATCTGATAGATGGCGCCAGTCTGTTAGTGTGTTCTTTCACCGTAAGCGTTGACAAGCGGGCGCAACGCCGTCGGTCGAATTCTCAAATGACAACGTGCGGACCAGCCTTTAACAGACGATGCCCTACAGGTCCTGTGGAGAACATGATGACCAACAGTAAGGTGGCCGTGGATTCCTTCCTCTGCCTGGGACGCTTATCTTACAACCACACCAAGGAACGACTACTGCTCATGTACAAGCCCATAAAACGAATCATCTGGGATTTCGATGTCAGTATCATCGAACCCCAATGGCCATCCCGATGGGGAACGTCAGACATGTTCCTCTTGTAATTTGTTTTTACCATTTCAGGAACAAGCTAAAGTAATTCACAACGAAACCTCAGGCATCGACAGCAATGTGAAGCCCATTGAAAAGGAGGTAAGCACCTCGCCAAGAAAGATATCGCGATAAGGTTATTTTCCTGGATATAAATAACACCCGAGGGTCAAGTTACCCATTGTGCTCGCACCGACAAACACGCATGTTTACCGAGAAAAAAATTGCGGTAGCTTAGCTCGGCTATGCCAGGGTATACGTAGCGTGAGCTTATGCGCACAAAATGAGAGGCGCTATCAAGCGGCTCCGGTGCAGCGTCAGACTTGGCTACTGCGCAATGGAGGCGCACAGCTGGGCACGCGGCGGCTCCAGTGCGTCTGCCGCGGCTATGACGTCACTCCTCTGGAATGCGCAGACCGGCGAGGTGGGCGCGGCGGCGGCGGGCGCGCGGCGGCGGCGGCTCCGGCGCGCCAGCTGTGCGCGGTGTGACGTCACTGCTCCTCGCGCATGCGCAGCACGGAGCACGGCGCATTATGCGAGCCACGCGAAACTGCTCAACCTCGGCCAGTGTAGCTCACGCTACAAAAACTATAAGTACTATAGTCAGTGAGCGGGTAACAAATGCCGGATGCTGCTTATTTTGACGCTTCTTAAACGTGATACGTTCCACGCCGTTTCTATCGGCTAATGCCTTAACCTCATTGTTTGTGGAGCGTTAATAAAATGCTCGGAACCAGCCACGCTCTTCGTTTCTTAAATACTTGTCGCTGACTATTATATACTACGTCCAATGATAGTCATGTGGATATCGTAAGCCCGATTCACCATGCAGCCCGTGAGCTGTCGCGGTTTTTATTTGCGCAATTTTTTTTTGCATCCTCAAATTTAAGAAACATAAAAAATATAACTATACCTCGGAATACTTATAAATGTTCATCAATCACCAGATGCGCGACAGCATAATGCCGACCTGTTAAACATGTGTAATCGAATTAAGTTCTTTATATGTACACTCTAAAAAAACAAAATCTGAACGTAAAAGAACTGTTAGAGGTTTTGATTATAATGCAATTAAATGCGAAGGTGCAAGGGAGCTGGACAAGAATGACGAAATAATCCCTGGAGAAGGGAACAAGAGGGACAAAGGACAGACACAAATCTCCAAACACAGCTAGGTGACTGGTGCGCGACCGAAAAAATTCGCCTGGTAGAGGTTTCGGGTTCGATACCCGAACCAGGCGGATCTTTTCGCTCGCGCACCAGTCACCTAGCTGTGTTTGGAGATTTGTGTCTGTCCTTTGTCCCTCTTGTTCCCCTTCTCCAGGGATTATTTTCGTCATTCTTAAAGGTTTTCCGCTTTACCATATTTTCACCCTAAAAAGTTCGTTTAAGCACCCCTAAAAAAGTAATTCGTAGAAAAACCTATAAGGGTTTCTTTTAAGCTCCTTTTTTGTTGCGAAAGAGGTCGTCATCGCCCAGTTGCCTTTTAGTGCGCCAAGGGGCGGTGGTGCTGGAGGCGAAAGCGTTCTTCACGAGCTGAAAAGAATTCTTGGGGCGTCGAAGATGCTAAAAATCCAGAACGGATTTTTTTACAGCGTGTAGTCACAGACAGAGAAAAAAAACGCAGGATATCGAGAGTTCGGAGCATTTTATAATAGCCCTGCAGCCAGTGACTCTACTGAATTAGTCAATTCGAACGCCGAAGAACAGCAGAAACGCTTCACACACACACACAACAAAAGGAATAACCAATCGCTTTGTTCAGTTCGCAATGCGCCGAGGTGCATTCGGACTTAACCTGGACTTTGCTTCTGGGGATGTCCATCTCCAAAGAAGGGTGCTGTGGCAACGCCACAGAGCTGCCAACCCGAGGAAATTTCCCAGATTAAGGTAATATTCAGGTCTATGTGGTAATAGGGAAATTTGCTAGTTTGGGGAAATTTTAGGCACCGTATATATCTGGAATTTCGTAGGTCAATTATGATTTTATTTTGAGATAACCTCGAATTTTAGCGGATTTGGCTACATTTAGGCTATTCTCTCGAGCCGTTTCGCGGTTTGTTCTGCGACCGTATGGAAACACCGAGAAGCACTCGAACAACTTTTTCGGCAAAATAAATTTTCGTCCGTTTTCATCGCCCATTGAAAGCTATGGAGGAATGGATCAGCCAAGTGGATGCTTCTGAGAGCACCGCTGTGCCTTCTCGAAAAGAAAGCCTGAGTACATGAGGAAATACTGCGATGTCTGGAGATACAGACTTACCATGACTAAAAATATTTCGTGAAGTGCCGTGCACGAAATGGTAGTTACTGTGTGTCGTGTTCCCTGTGTTCAAGTTCGAGAACCCTCGCTTGTGTTACACCTTTTGTTTTGGACTGACTATTATAAAAAGCACTATTGAAGTTATTAAGCAGTACCATGTCTGATGGCGTGCATAACATCTCAGGTGAAGATAGGGTTTCATTCGTCAGTTTCAATCTCTCGGTAACTCTTCCCTCGCCAGATGTGCTCTGGCGGCGGTTTTGGCCCGATGAACACATTTTTGCGAGACGTACGCGAGGCGTAAAAGCTACATCATATATATCTCATCGTAAAAATGGAAGTGATGGAAAAAGAAACAACGAATATTTAGTATTATGTAATTATTTGGGCAAACGGGGAAAATTTTGAGAACAGAAATTCGAGGGAAATTTCAGGCTTTCGCTAGGAAATTTGACTTTCCGTGTTGGCAGCCTTGCAACGCCACCTAGAGCTGATTGGCAATGCCTGTAGAACTACCTCCTCTTTTTCGCGGAAAGTCAACACCCTAGCATGGCGCCAACTCAACGATTGGACCTGAGCCCGACTCTGAGCGCCCTCCAACGCATTGATTGCCCACGAGGCCCAGTCTAACGTTTACGCAGTACTCGTGTGCAATCTGTGTCTGCGCTCGATCTCAATGTGAAGACGTCGAAATGCTAGCGCGCAGAGGCTTTGATTATTCTAGGTGGTGCTGGTGTGAGGGCTTCTCCTCTCTTCTGTGATAGTCAGTGACTTCTGCCCTCGCAATGAGTGACGTCAGTTTTGTTTTTAATAATTCGTGTTTTGGAGCCTCTTCTACAGTGCTTTATAGTAGCAACGGAGAATGAGCAACGCCCGTCTGAGCGGGAGTCTGGTGCAGGTCGAAAGCGACGAGGAGACAAAGGCCATGGGAGCAGACGCCGACTACGTCGACAAAGTGTCCGACTCGGACTCGAGAACCAAGCTGGTCGAAGAGAAATACAAAGAGCTGCAAAAGGAGCTCGAACGGGACAAGGACATCGAAGCCAATTACGGAAAGAAGCTGGAACTCCGCTGCGAAGGCGAGTCGTCTACGATACACTCTTTTCAAAGACGGAGCCACAAAGTGGCAGTCTCAAAAAGCTCCTATAGTTATGCTCTAATGGCGGGGATAAGACAAGATCAAGCAACGTCGGTTTCTGGAATTGTAGGCGACGTACAAGGGCCCTTTTGTCAGAACCAATTCCCGCTTTCGCTTTCAAAGGCGTTCACGCTTTCTTGTATGCCGAAGCTGTAGTGACGCCATTAACACCTCATGTTTGGCTCTGTAGACATAATGGATAAACTGAAGTTTTGAAAAAAAAGTCGAGTGGTTTTCGCTGGCTTCCATACCTAGATTCGTCGCTATTAAGCGCGGGGTGAGAGAAAGCTTTGCAACGTTTTCTCAGCGTGCACGCGACAATGTCGAGCCTGCCGTTCGGTACAAATGCTAAACTGAGAGTTCGTTCCGTGCATGTGCTGTGAATAATGAGGTCAAACATGACGTCCAGGGAATGCAACCTTTGAGTGTACGAGTGTTTTAGCACAACGCCACACGTAGCACGTGGCGTGAATGTTCACGTTGCAAAACCCAGTGAACCTAGTTACTCGGGGTTAAGCTAGGTCAGGTTAGGTTAGGCTAGGTTTCGTTAGGCAGAGGCTAGGTTAGGTTCATGATGCACGCCAAAACACCCAGGCTGGCAGTCGTACTACGTTGGCTTAATTTTTTCTGCAGTAGCGTCAACCAGTGTCGTCGATATGTATACTGACTTCATGGCGTCTACATAAATGACGGGGAACTCTATATGTGGACAAACGAAATCCCGTCCACATATAAAATCCTGTTTACTCCAACACGAAGTTATGTAATCTGTATTCCATGTTGCCAGTTAAAATCTCCTTCGCAGTCGTGCTTGTAGATCACTCGTAATGTGTTCATTCTTTTTTTTTTAATATTTCTGCAATTTGAATAGGCAATAAGGATCTACGCTGTAAACAACTTTTTTGTTGTGTCCACTTTTATTGCAAATTGATTTTCTTTTTTAAGTTCAGGCTTTCTAAGTAATGTCGAGCTTTGTGTAACGATAGGGAAAGTGCTAATACGTTTCTCAATATTGTTTAATATTTCTTCCCAGTGCTCCCTGACTACGCCTCTTTGTATTTTCACTAACTACATTTTGCTTCCTAACTCTTCAGTGCATATTTTTCTATTGCCGCCGCCACTGCCTCTGTAGGGTGGCCGAGGACCATGTCAAGCTCATTTATCAACTTTTTGTCTTCGGCCTCCTCCCCATTTTTGTAAATGCGAAAATAAACTATTTGATTTGATTTGAATTCGACATTAAGATGGCCAATATGCGCTTGTGAAGCGAAATCGCCAAATCTCAAGCGCAGTCCGACTTTTCGTGAAAGGAACGTTCACAACGTAGAAAATGCACTATAGAATTTTAAAGAGCAACTGTACTAAAATGGCGAGCCTCCATGGTATGATAGTTTGGAGTACGAATGCATAAGTTTAGCCGCATCACTGAAATTTAAAAAAAAATATAACGAAGCTTAAACCTCGAAGTCGTACCTCTCAAAATATTACTCATCTTTGTTTCGTTTTGTCACCAACAGGATTGTTCATAAGTCATTGGTTCTCAGTGCATCACATCCAATTTCGGCGCTTTCCTCTCGAGAAGTTATATTAATTGTGCTAGGGACAACAAAAAAATGCGCTGGGAAAGTGTTGTGGGTAGCCTCTTTTCCTTCTCCCAGGTTAATATTATTTTTGTATCGTATTTAAGAGATATAGAACAACGACATACCTCATTTGTAGTCTAGCATTTTTTCTGATTAAAACCATGCACAAAAATTGATATCCTTTTCGACATTGAACGTTGAAAATTATACACAATATACGCATTTGTTCTCCTTTAAATTTAAGATCACGCGGTCCTTGAAAAAGCCAAGCAAATCAATTTCCAAATTATTGCATTTTGTTTATTAAAACAAATTAAAAAACTACTTGAAAACAGATATAGGTAATTTCAATAATAGCGCATATTCAAATTCACCTGAAATTAAACCATAAAAAGCATTGACCCGCGAAAAACAAATATTATATGCTTCGTGGTCAGCGGAAACGTTTGGTTTTTCCTTACAGAATACATCCGAACCTACCACTTGATATCGCCTCATCGAATATCAAGCTCAGCTAATGAAAATATTAACCTCATATTTTAAATTAAAATATAAAGGGAAAAAATAAAAAAAGAGAGAGACTGCGGACTTTGTGTTTTACAACACCTAAGAGACAAACATTAATTATTTTTTAGGCATCTTTTCTCAAGGCGTTCGAGGCTGTAGACTTGCCTTTCGTGCTGCCGAAGACCGATGCTTTCAAGCCTTGTAGGTACTCGGCTACCTTCTCTGCTGGCCAATGAAACTGACCATCTTATGTCACGTCGTAAGCAGTGAGTGTCCGACTATTGTTGTTACTTCCTACAGAGTCTCTGTGCAAATCATATTTAAGTAAATTAACTTCCGAAATTTTGCCACGATTTAAGAAGATAATCTGTCTCTTAGAGCACATCCTACGTTCCGCTCGTTACACAAAATGACTTTAAGTCGAGGGTCTTAAGAGCCCGTGTATCCATATACGAGGTTTTCTTCATCTCGCTTGACGAGAAATAAGGCTGACTGTAGCTTTTCGATTACCACAGCGTTACAGTTTGTAATCTTTAACTTTGACCGAAGGCTTATGTTTTGTTCGAAGTATAAAATGAATAATTAAAATCTTGTTTTTTCTAGTGCAAATATCTTAATCTTAACAAACTTTAAACATTGACGATACGGTCACTAAGTTGAATTGTTTTTATATATATCTTTCTTTAGCATTCTTAGGGAAACGAACATGCGACGGCTTGCAGCCAATAAACACAGGCTTCGGCGAGAGCATCTCGGCGATGGAGTCGGTCAAACAAGAATTCGACAAGAACTTCAAGGTCAACGTTCAGTACAAGGTAGCACAATCTTTTGCCGAAAAAATCGTGTGTGGATCAAAACAGCAAATATGTTTCGCCCCCCACCAAA
Organism: Ixodes ricinus; assembly: GCA_037355805.1. Lineage (NCBI taxonomy): Eukaryota > Metazoa > Arthropoda > Arachnida > Ixodida > Ixodidae > Ixodes > Ixodes ricinus. Next base: position 16,511 of record JAZHYW010064110.1, read on the forward strand.
AAAAAAACACTCTATGCGGAGGCATTTGGCATGACCTTTCACCGTGTTTAGAGGCACAGCGCAGGTTGTTATTCTATGGCTAAACGTACTTTAAAGGGCAGCTGAAGAAGTCCCTGGTTTGGAAAAAAACACTAAAATGTTTTATGTAGGCACCCTAAAATGTATGTCTCAAGTTGTATTTTGCTCTCATTAGCAGGAGCGTCGTAATCGCCAATTAAATGTCTGACGTGGCCCCGCCCGTTTGCTGCACGTCGAGCTCAAGGAAGCGCGAAAGCGGAGGAAAAGCTAGCAAAAGTGACATCATCGGCGGGTTCAGATGACCCTTGCTCGCCACTGAGCTGGCGCGGGGATGCCGGCCATGACGTCACGGGGCTTTAGACAGGTAATGGACGGCAGAGATTCGCCGCGTGGCTCGCGACAAACGCTGCACGTATTTTTCAATATAAATGCGGTTTACGTTTGCTTCGGCCCCAGTTAGGTTCGATAACTGAATTCACCGGAGACGAAAAGCTATTACGCAACTCCAGCCGGCCGCTCGCCCTCTCGCGGATGAACGAAGAACCAGAGGAGCGGGGACGGCGGCGGAGACGGTGGATGGGACTGTCGGCCTTTCTGCTGCTGTTCCGGTCGGCTGTGTTCGTGAATCACGCAGTTTTCGCGAAAACGCGAGTGCGTTAAATTAGGACTTGTTGTGGTCCGCTTTGCAGCAGCGTTGCACAAAGGGACCGGGATGTCTCATTTCATTAGGGGCTTTTAGTAGATCGCATACGCTGCAGATTTCGGGTCCTGCGGTCGCAATCACAAATCTTTGCTTAACGTGACGGCAAAAGCGTCCTTTCGGTAGTGCAAAGTCCGCGTACGATGCTACAAAGTCTATTCCTTCCAGAAAGTAAACGGAAGCACTGCTCGCTCAACGGTGCATCGAGCGATAAACATCGGGGAACGTGTTCGCACTTTATGCGCTGAAAGGTTGTGACAAGGAACACGGCAGTTTGCTCCACGCACTTTCAAAAAAACAGGCTACGCGTCCCTGCTGTCAGTTAGTTAGAGAAGACAAATAAAGAAATTCTCGCAGCATTTTTCAGCGCGTATGTGTGCAGATCGTGAGGAGTGTTTACAATGGACAGTTTTGGCGAGACGGTTTCGCGACGATGCGAATAACATGGTGTGCAGGTGAAGTATATATACTGTATATTTGAATTTGTCCTTTGGCAAAGCAATAAATGAAACCCTAAAACCGAAACACGCGCTCGCCCTCTGGAAAGCCTCACAAGTTATAAAATGTCTCCGTAAATTTAAAAAAAAAAATCGTTTTACTAACTCACGTTATCATCTCCTTCATCTGTATACGTTCCTGCACTGACCGTTTCGCATTTGTAGCCATGTAAATTAACTTAAGCTCACGGACAAGCGTCGGCGAGCAGGCCGCATGGATAATCTATCCCCGTCTCTTCCGCCATCTTGGAACTACCAAACCGCCATCTATAAGGCGTTGGGAGAGTTCAGATTTCTTGAAAAGTGCTTCACTTTTTATAAGCCTCGTCATTGGCCGAGTTTCCTCTGCGGATTGCAGCGATTGGCTTCCTCAAGTGCTTTGCGGGAAAGTAGACGCTGCAGATTTCGTGGATCGCTTATAGACCTTTTCTGTTAACTCTCGTCTCCAGCCACGCAGTTTTACACATCCGGTATGGGCGACGAGAAAACAAATGTCCCATTACAGCCTGCAACAAGGAAAAATATATAAAACGAAGTAAAACAAGAAGGATTGAGCAACCGTGATGAAAACATGAACACCTCCCAGTTGAAGAACTTGCAGTTGGGCCAGTTGGTGAACGTTATGAAAGCATGCGTGTAAGGCGCAAAACAACAACGGACACGAGGACGCCTGTGTGTGTGTTTCTCTTCCTTGTGTCCGTTTTTTTGTTTTTTTGCGCTTTACGCCATGTTTTGTACCTCCCAGTTGCTGTGGCATGGGCAAAACGATGTCTTCCCCCATACCGGAAGTTCCGCGATTCAAGATGGCGACAACTACGCAGAAGAGGCCTATGGGAGAACTTTTTACTAAAAATGTATTTATTTACATTTTATTTGTCACTACTCTGTGGGCATGATACGAGCATGCCGAGTCATTGTATTGAAGTGTCACACCCTTACCTTCGTTTCCTGCGTCGAAACGCTCATCGTTCGGGCCTGTCCTTCTCGGAGAGCGCGCTGACCACGCGTCGATTCCGACAGGTGATTTTACCCGAGGACGCCATCAACGTGATCACGCCCGAGGACCTCCAGAAAAAGGTGAACAGTGAATTCGAGCACCGCAAGGAAGGAATCGGCCTCCTCTCGACGCTGCTGAGTCAGGTGTTCGCAATCGTCGTCGCATCGGCCGTACTTGAGTAAGCTCCTCGCGGTTCTTTGTTCTCTACGCTGAAACGCTACTCTCATAAGCTCCTGTACGTATGTACACTATCCCGCATTGCCCTCGGAGCACTTATCGTTCGTGCAGGGCGTGGCGAGTCTTCCGCACCCTCTCATTATCCCCCGCAGCCAATGAGGTCGCGGCACGTCCCAGTGCCCAAGGACCAACCACGGAGCAAGAATCGTGAACATAGAAAGCCGACAACCTCCGTTTCTTGAGCTGTCAGTTGACCCTAGTCGACTCTAAGCCACAGTGACAATGGCCACCGTGGTGTATAACGGCAGAGGCGACGTTGCTCGTAGGCTCCATACAGTGAAACTATTTCAAAGCGTTACGATTTGATTGACGCTGAAGCGATGACGGTGTTAACAGAGTGAATTTTCGCAATTCTTCCTCAATACCTTGTTTCTTTATCTGCTTGTTGTATTTTCTATCAGGGCCAGAAACTACGTCGATAAATACTTGGACGACGTGACCTTCGATAACCGTTACATTACGGAATACTTCGAGAAAATCGACGATAGACGCGCAAGAAATGTAAGAAATGGAACTTCGAAGAAACGTGAGATAGCGTTGCCCATTCATAGCCTCCTTTATTCTAGAAAGCCTGTCAAATCACGAAAGAACGTGGCCGCTGTAAAGGGGAAAGGAGATCAGAGAAGAGGGCACGCGCAGGGGCGTCTCTCGGGCAGCGCCAAACAATGCCCCAGCGGTAAATACCGAAAACACGGACGCGCTCCTTTTTTTTTTGGTTTCTTTCAGGAAAGGAGAAAATTTTGCGTCGACCCTCCACCGTTTGCCTCCACTATTCCGCCCCTATCCCGTTTCTCCATGCGCCGGTAGCCTTCATTTTCCTCTGTTGCGCTTTGTTGTTCTTTCGCGGAGAGGCTACCGCGCGTATTTCGGCTCTGGCTGAGGGAGGGATCACCTCAGAAGTGGCTCTGCGCTACCATATCGGCAACCGTTCGGCGCTGCTCCTCGCCTTTTTCAGGCGGCCGGGCGCTCAATGGCTCCGTCGTGGAATTGACAGGCTTTCTAGAATAAAGGAGGCTATGGCCCATGTTATCCCAATTTTTTGCTTTCCTTTCAAGGGCCTCACCACACTCGTTACCCCTCAAGAGATACGAGGCTATAGACATCTACGACCCCCTGGAGTTTCGTATGTCCAGAAAAGAATTCTCAATGGTGGTAAGCCCCCTTAGTACACGACTGCGTACCAAGACAAATAATCACAAATGCAATTCAACAATAGTTAACAAACGCACCTGCGAATACTTGAATCAAATTGAGTGTGCTGTCTTTTCAAAAATATGGTACGGGATAACTTACTGTCGTGTTTACGATTGATTGAATCCTCACGTGCATTGGATTTCATTCGAAACCCGGAAGATTATACGGGAATGCGTTATACGGCAGCATGTTCTTCAGTGATCAACGGGTTTTAATAGAACTACTTGAATCCTTAATTACTTAGAAGAACACAAAATGTATCTCTTCTTAGTGACCGGTTCCCATTATACGCAAGCAAAAATCTAATAATCTATTTACCTATAGGTTTGTTGGCTGGAGTATTTAATTTTGAATAGTTCGGTCAACGTTTACAGCACCGAAGCGTCCCATGCATAACACTCTAAAAAATCTGCCGCGTCTAGTTTCCTGCAAAGCACGTAGGAGAGTCAATAGCTGCAAACCGTATAAAAAGTCATGTTCAGTGTACATCCCAGACTGCAATTTTAGAGTGTAAACATTATTTCAGATTCGTCGTTCACCCGCTTCCCTCCGTAGATATCATCGATCGGCCCTGCCATGTGTTTTGCAGAAAATTAGACGTACTGGGCTTTTTAGAGTGTAGCTTTATTGGCTTATGTAGGTTTTACATTGTATTATATTAGAATTTAAAATAAACAAATCCTGTATTGTATTGCATTTTAATATTTTGCATCTAAATGCCGTTCTGCAGATGCGAGGAATAGGAGGCGAACTGGTTCACGTCGTCTTCGGGACCATAATGCTCGGTCTGGACTCCCTGATCTACGACGTGCTAGACATTATCAGGCGCAACGCCGAAGTTCAGTTCGTCCAGGAGGGTATGTAGTGTAAATAATATAAATGATAATATAAAGGCGCTGTCCCTGTTGTTGTTGTTGTTGTTGTTGTTTTAAGGCGAAGTATTTATCTGTTTTATAACGTGAAAAGGAGTCGGCGTTGTTTCCGAAAGATGGCCTAAAAATTACGTCATCAAGCACGCGCCTCAGAAATAAAACACAGAGAAAAGCACAGCAACGCAGATGCTTCGTCAGGGAAGCCGGCGGGGGCGCTCAAGGTCATAGCGGACGCGCCTCAGAAATAAAACATAAAGGAAAGCACACCAAAGCAGATGCTTCGTCACGGAAGCCGTCGTGAAACCGGTGGGGTTCACCGCGCCTGCGCAGAGGGGAGCGTGGTGTCCCCACCAGTGCGCCGTGTGAAAAAGGAAGACGTGGCGCGCTGCTTATGGGAATGCGCTGCGTGTAGGAACGCTTTCGCATTCCTACACGTAACCAGTCTTAAGTCTGTCTGCCGAATTCTTTTTTTCTACAAGTTTCCAGAATATTTTCCTCCTTCTGCCCAAGCCTACGCGTTAAATTCATCATGGTGAACTTTCCGCGCAGCTCGCATGCGCGCTGACCGCATTTTAGATAAATACATTGCTTCTTAACGTCTCAAAAAGGAAGCACAAGAGTCATTTCCCCATCGCTTGAACATGCAGCAAACAGTGTTTGTTGACAAGCTAAGAAAAACAAAGGTTGATCTTGTTTGTTGGCGGACAAAATATCGTGGTTGTAGCGGTATGTGCAAACGAGAAACTCGTGAGAACAACGAAGACGTCATATAAAGTAAGGACCCGTTACACACAATACGTATGTGATAAAACGTACCGTGCTTTCAAATGCCACACGGACGCCTGTTATAGCTGAAAACGCAACATGTGAACTTCTTTTGTGTGACAGGCTACCATCGGATAGCGATGCAAGTGTTTGGTACGGGAGCCGTGAGCAATCTGGTGAGGAAAGTCTTCAAGGATTTCGACGTCGAAGAAAAGCTGGAGAAAATAGCCAGCAACGCACGTGCGTACCATTCCACTCAAGATCGGCGTACTAAAGGGGTACGGGAAACGATAATGATGCGAGCCCGACTTCTCTACCTCGTCGCTTCAAAGTCAGTCAGCGAGAAGCGCAATGCGTATCGCGCTCGTGAGGTCAATAGTTCCTGCTGTTCCTGCTAGGGTGCTTTCGTGTGCGCTTTGCTTAGGGTGGAGACATCCGGCCATTGTTGTCCCACACTTTTTATTTCCCTTTTTGTTCAGAAGCGCGTGAAAGAGCGTGTCCCTGCACTGGGATTCTGGAGCTGACCCGTGCTATGGCGCCATTTTCGTTTTCGTGGAACTTTTTGTATTTTACCCGTGAGCGCTGCGGCGGGCGAGCCATACACTGCCGCGAATAGACCGATCTCACCAGCCAGTTTGACTACGCCACCGCTGCCGCAATGCATCGAGGGAACTTTAGTCTCTCTGCGCGTGCGACAACCTCGCTGAAGCTGTGCGCGTGCAAGGCACAGGGGCTGGCTCGTGCACTGCCGATTGCCTCCTGTGAACTAAAGTTATGGCGGCCTTGCGCATGCGCCGAAGGCTTGGTGAGATTGGTCTATTGGCGCTGCTCCGTAGAACACTCATGACATCGGTTTCATTCCTGTCTGAAGCTTCACTGACCACCGCCAGACGCAAATTTAAAATCTGTTAATTTATTTGAAAATTAGTTTCCTTGAGCTTGCTGCCGCGCAGCAAGAAACACTGAGTCCTAAAGTAGTGTTTCTGGACTGCCGGGCACAACAAGGATCAAACCTAAACATTAAAATAAGTGCAAACATTTCGTTTCCGTACCCCTTTGAAGTGACCGATTTTTTTAACCCTTTGCGGTCAGATAGTCTGACCAACTTGACCAAATGGTTCCGGTCCGATATAATTTTGCGCGCATTAGCCGGAAGAAGCTAAATGACTGCAGCGTACAGAGGTAACAAGAAATATTTATTTTCGCAGTAGCTTCTGCGTTCCTGTGCTCTCTAGCGATACTTCGACAAAGTGTGACATTTTTCCGAAGCATTCTCCGGGGTGCAGACCGGGGTTCTTTGTGAAAGTCTTGCAGTAGAAAACTGTTTCCCTCCTGCTTCTTTTCGTCTTTCGATCGCTGCACACTGCGCAGTCTTTGATGGTACGTTCTTGTGGCTTGTATATGAAGTGTTGCGCTTCCGTCTCAATCTCTCCTGACGTCCAGGGTTGCTGATGCCCGTCCTCTTTTCTTGGGTCGCTCGCTGGCAGAATTCGACCAGCTGTTCGATCAGCTGACGGCGGTACTGGAGGGTGCCTTTGCCCCTTCGGTCCCTGAGCAAGCCTGTTGCATCATGCGTTAGCAGGAAGCTGTTGACAATGGCAAACTCAAGGATCCAAAAGAAGAGCTTCCTCCTTCACTTGAGAAACTTGCGGCATGACTGCGTAACTCAGCGCTGGTAGTTGGTCGGCTAGATCAGCAGCTCCGATGTTCTCTGTATAGTCACAAATGACCACTGGCTTGTCCAGTGTCACAGCTTGGCCGTGTGCTTGTTTCCTTGTCACAGGCTTCGTCGAGGGATTGTGTGCTGAGCTTAGCATGGTAACTTGGCGCTTATCTTGCCAAGCCAGGGCCATGTATGAGTCACCCTTTCGATAAGCTGCCACGTCGCCCTTCTTCATCTTCTCCTTTAGCTGCTGGGGCATGTGCTTCCTGTTGGTCATGACGGTGCCAGTGAGCAAAACCTCTGAGAGAGCAACTCCTCAGCCAGTTGTGGGGACGTGTAAAACCTGTCCGTAAAGAGGTGGTACCCACTTCCGAGTGAAGTGTATTGCACTTCTTCGAGGAGGTGCAGGACGATCCAACACGTGAAGGGGAGGCCTAAGGGCCTAGAGTAGATTTCCACATGCACAGTTCCTGTCTATTACAAAACGTCAGCGCACCTTGTCCCTGACGTCATACCAGCTGCGACGCTTTGATTGGAAGAAAGCGTCTAGATGAAGGAATGACACCGAACTCGGAACCAGTCTGTGTTCCTAAATTAGAAACTAAATTCACTTAAGTTTTGGGGAGGGGATGAGGAAGTATGGACCTTGTCTAATATATATACTGTTGCCTGCGGCTTTGCCAAGACCAAAAAACTTAGCATTATATTACAAAACTACGAACCACGAAAAGCTGTAAAAACAGCCTAAACATTAAGACAGTTGCCGGGCTAGTGGGGATGTATATTACACAAAGGAGTTATCTACATCAAAGGTTACAAGCCGGACCTTTTTTTTTTTTATCACAGATTGTGTTTATTGCTTTTGAAGAGGCCGGCTTCGATAGGTAATCTTTTTAAACTGTAATTTGCACTCCAGATATTCGTGCAAAAAAAGCCCTTTCTCGATATCAGCAAGTTGCCTGGTAATCAAAGTATAGGGCAAACTTTTATCATAATTATATAGACTATAACAGGAGAGCAATGACAATATTGCTTACCATTACCTTAAAGCGATCAAATTTTTTTAGCAAAGCCTTCCCGGCCTATCTTGAGTTCCAGGACTACCTTTGTACAGATATCTCATTCGATAACCATCCTCGTACCTCACCCATGTTTTAGGAATTAATGCCTCTTTATAACGAAATTTGCACGGCCCCGATACGGACATGTATGCTGAGAACATTGAGACAAGTCAAATACTACAAGCATTTGATGTTTTGTGCTGCTTAATTTGTTTTACTGTTGTTTAAGAGTGTAATCTCTGTGGTAGACCTTTGATGGAACGTATCGCGTTGTGTTGTTTTAATAGCAATGCCCAAAATCTGTGAGGGTGAAACAGTTCAATGGTCAATGCTTCGGTTGAGGTACCCTAACTTAGACTGTCACAATGAGTCGGCTTATGTGGATGTTTTTGGACACTACAAAAAAAATAAAGTAATATTATTATAGTCACTGACACTGACTGCAATGTGCTTCCACACAAGGGTGTTAGAGTTAACTGTGTGTTTCTGCATTGTAGACTGCCTCCCAAAACCAGTAAAGACGTCACATTGGCTGATCGCGCGGCTTTACCTTGTTTACGCTGCCATGATATCACTGGTAATCGCCGAGCTGTTTGTTTTGAGGTTCAGACGAGTTGTCTGCGCCTATTTTTCAGAAAGGTGAGCGCTCTATTCGCATAAAGTGATTCTGTTGTGTGAACGCTTATGGTCAGTTATAGTCAGCCATGAAGGGCGGCTGGTGTCTTTGCTGTAGGTGAGACGTTTTGCCAGTGCAGTGCCACCTTACCCAGGAGTCTTTAACACTTATAATGCAGTAGCGATTACACGGCCACACGCCAGTACAATGCTCATCCACATCGAAACGGACAAAGCTGTGGATTAAACCCAGGATCCCTGGGTTGCGCAGCGCGAGCTTAATTCGCCCCACGTGCTCCGAGTTGCGGAGTGTTAGCGCGCAGCGATCTCCTTATATTTACTTTGACTGAAACAAAAAATGTCAACTTATTTCTGCGCAGCAATTATACCTTTCTCGCTCGTTTCTGTTCCCAGCGGTGGAAACAACAATAAAACGTATGCGCCACGTAACAGCTTGATCGTTTAATATATGCTATGATATTAGTTTATATACAGTAGTGGAAACAATCAGCGAAGCCACAGGAGCGTGCTGTCTCGAGCAACATGCGCGCGTCATGCTGGCGGCAAGAGGAACCACGCGAGCCGGACGCCGGCCGATCACGAGATTAGCAGCTATCAACACCCGACCTTGCGCTTTCGTAGCGAGCCCCATCACAATAGGTCAGTGCTGTCAAACATATCAAGGCCGGACAGCCGAATGATGATAGCCGTTAATCTCAAAACCGGACGGTACCCGGTTCGCTGTTCAATATGTTCGTCCACTTACGCAAGGAGTATTGTGCGCCCACGGTTGAAGACACGGAAGTCAAGCCCAGATACGATTAAAGTTTGCTCTGTTAGATTGTCCTACGTTTCCACAAGTTGATACCATAGACACTGATAATTTAAAAACGCAGGGCGTTGCCAGTTCTGGAACATCTCATTACAGTAAGCCTCAGTAGCCAATCGCACAGAGTAGCCAACCAGTAGCCAATGACATTGGCTACTGGGTAGCCAATCGCAGGGGCCGATGAGATTGCAGCATTAGCCGACAAAGGCGAGAACAGAGTCACGAAGCTAGAATTCTGAACACATGCTACGCCATGCATTTCGTAAGCTCGTCAGTGAGTACAGTATATTATTAGTCACGAAATGATAACTATAACCGGCTAAACCACATTCAACCGTGTAATTAAAAAAAACCAATGCCTACGTTTTATTGTTGTTGTTCTTAATTTTCAGCGTTTGGTTGATCGCGGTGTCTGCGTGCAGCACCTCTGCAGCAAACGTAGCCACGATACCGTTAACGCGTTCAGCGGACGCGCCAAAAATCAGCGTAGTCGATCGTGTTCGCGAATACAGTGAATGCTGGCAACAGTTTTAAAGAGAAAGGATATTCTTCGTAGAACAGCTCAGAGGGTGGATATCCAGTACGTCAATCGCCGGATCCAGCGTCGTCGAGAAAGTCGACGTACGTACATTCATTGAACGCAGCCATCGGCGTCGATCTTTATTTTTTTCATATTCAGCTCCGGACTGACTGGTGACGTCTGAATATCGCGCTGACGCGCTACGCGTCCTGACGATGGAAACGGCGATGGTGGATTAACAATCACCAGTTGCTGCCTCATTCTTCTCCAGCTGAAGGTCTGCCGGAAAATTCCAGCCCAGTTGGGTCGTGCGGCGGCAATTCAGCGCAGCAGACCATTTCATTCCAGACTACAGCCAACCACGCTGGATCAGCATCGGCATCCAGCAGCCGTCAGGCTGTTAAAATGTGTTTTTCCCCTTCAGGACTACGCCTGCAGGCAAAATATGCAGCAGTGGTGGGATATCTGAAACAACATGTCAGTTATCATTGCAGTTATCTGGTGACCTACTATCGTCACGGTGGGCGATGGCGAATCGTCTATTAGCGATAAACGTGTTCGTTCTGGAATTCATCCCTGGGTAATCCCGCCTGAACTGCTACGATCTTGATTCGCCCTGAAGGTATCGTCACGACAACCCGGCTGCGTTTACGTTTGATGAAGTGCCGCAGACCGCGTCTATGGCCTGGTGTTGGGACAGGATCAGGTGTGTTACGTGCCGTCTGGCCTGGGTAATTTTTCATGTGGTTTACTGACCGGGATGCAACGCAGGAACACTTCAGTTGTCCACGCCAATCATGAGCTTACTTCCCAACAAGGTACAGTTCGTTTATCGTGGCGCTACAACGCCGCGCTGACCATTACCGCTGAAGGAACCTGCAAGGTCAGGCGTGAAAGGGCGTCTGCGTTTGCTGGCGTACAAACACCAGTTATCATCCTGTCAATATGGTGATTTCCGTGCGTTATTCCTCCGGAAGATTATTTTCCTCTGTTCTGAACCAGTACCTGATTACAAATGTACGACACAATATTCTCTCTTTTGTTCTCGCAAGGTACATGGTGAAAGTGGAAGGACAGATGCTGTTGGCGGGCTTCGTCAAACTTACTCGTCTGTTCGTTCTGGCGATGATTTCAGCCTTGATAAAACCATTGTTGATGACGTAACCTTTGCCGAAAGGTGGATCAGGCTGCGGCATAAATCCCTTTCGATGCTGTTATCTGTATATCGCCATGGGATGCATTAAGTCGACTTTAACGATGGAAATGTCGATTGATTGTACGGCTGGATGTAAAGCAGGCACAGCAGGGGACATCAGGTATGCTGGCGCTCTGGCTGCGTGGCAATGACCGGCATTTACAATCGTCGTGTCATTACGTACTCGTTGTTTTCAACGTCATTTCAGGCGGCACCTCATTCAGGCAACAAACAACAGAGGCCATTGCTGGCTTGATGTTCATGGTCTGATCAACAAGTTGACTCATTCAAGATGGGCGTCATTATTTGAGCTCCGTGTACACCATGGGCATTATGCACGCAGTTGTTTCCGAGAGAGTGGCTTTCTCTGTTTCGCCAAACCCAAGACTGAAACATGTCTGTCCGTCTGTCCGCGTGCTTGTCCGCTACATTTAGCGATAAAATTGACGTTTAGTGATCACCGTGACGACGTAATTTAGTGACCCCATTGCGTGACGCCATGTCCCATCCTACGAGTAGGTACAAATTTTGTCATGTATTACCAAGAGTGCAGCGCACACTGCTTGTGATAGCATCCTTTCATTTTACAAAAAAAAAAAAAAAAAAAAGGAAAGTTGCAGATCGACCGTTACCGTTTGGGTCCAGACCGCCACCTACACGGGTTATCAAGTGAGCACTTCATGACTTCTGATATTAGGGTCATTCTCCCGAAAAAAAAAACATTAATGTGACTGTCAGGTAACTTTCACACGCCTTCCCCATCTCGTGCATAGAATATAGTTTGAATAGCACAGCATCAGGGTTGTCCTAAAGCATTAATTTGCAAATGCTCTGGTCATACTATTTTGAAAATAAAATTTACTTCGGTTGCACGTCTATGTGTAATTTCAGCGTTGTTTCGTTTTTTGTATCTGCTAACTACCACAATTTGTCGTGAACTTTTGTTTAGCGAAGTAAACTGTTACAAGTTTGATTTAAAAAATCGCACACTACGTAAGCTCAAATTATTATTTGATCTCAGCGTGCAGCTTTGCTAAAGTATTTATATTTTTAAGAATTTTAAAAGAATCAGAAATTAAAATGACTTGAATGTCAGTGGTCATGAAATATACATAAAATTTGATACAAACATCTGCCAACCATAATTAAATTGTAAGTACATAATTTCTGTAGCGTTTTCAGAATCTCTGATGCGTTCACTTTGATTTAAAAAATATCATTGTTATTAATGACAAAATAGAAGAAATGCATTACCTTTCTGATGTGGCAGTGGTGTAACGGATCATTTTATTTTTTATTTATTTATTTTCATTATATCTCGATGACAAATACCTTGCTGTGACAGACATACGTTCCTGTGGTGTTAAAATATAAAATTCGAACTGCGAGTTTTTTTGTTTTATATAAAAACCGATGCTTTAATTGTCAGTCGTCTGAAACTGATAAGCCAGCTTTAGGAACAAACAAATTACAGCCGCAAAAACTTCCGGGTCGCTTCGTCTGGTAGTGATCGACGGCTGACTGATAAAATATGCCTACAGTCGTGATTTTGATTGTCTCTTCCAGACTCTTTTTGCACAATCTGTTTCTTTGCTCAAAACAACAGTAGATCCCCAATCAGGCAGGCAATCAGCAATGCAGAAGCAACCCGAAAGTTTTTGCTGCTGTAATTTTTTTTTTCGGTGTCGGTTTATCAGTTTTAGTGTGAGGCCTTTGTACGAGATGCGGGTTAGGCCTTGGAGGTTGTGTGAAAGGTGTTGTGCGTTGGGTCCGACCTTGGGGGTTTGTGACAAGGGCTTTGTTTGGCAATGCTGTGTGCTACGAACTGAGTTCGGTGGTTTGAAATGAGGTCAAGACGAGATGTACCCTGGCTGAAAGTCTTAGGGGCGTGTGCAGTTTCCGGGAGACGTGTGGGAGAGATGGTATATAAACGACTGTGCCAATAAAGTTTAGTAGCTGCGTTTTGAGACGTTTTGTGTGTTGTCCCCTTTTTCGTCCGTCGTCTCCGGTTTTTCAAAAATGTGTAACATCAACCAGCTCGCCTGCCTACTCACGCTATCTTCTTGAGCACGTTCTACAATATCTGTTCTTGACGATATAAATAACCATCTGGGAGCTCGGCTGTGTTTCCTATGAAAATAACAAATTGATTACCCATTGAGCAACATGAGATAGTAAACTAAAGTCAATGTCGCCAATAACTCTTCGTGAACCTAAATGTTTGATCTTCGAGAGAATGACCCATTAAAAAAATATATTTTTAACTTCGACTTAGCTTAATGGGTTGCACTGAAAACAGTTATAAGCATTGCGTTCGCTTTATTTTATACTCTCCTCGTGTTCACGGATACTGTTCTGTCTTGTGGAACCAAGATGTCGGCGGAGGCAGCGGAGGCGGGGGTGGCCAGTAAGCAAAAGGTAGGAAGCTGGCTTCCTATCCTACTCAGCACCGCGTTTGCTGAACTCTGAACACCGGCTGAGAAAGGCTGAAAAGGGCGGAGCTGTTGCTGAACGCCGCCGGACAGTTCTGGGACAGCTGCCGAGGCCCTTGGAACCGATGTCCCGTCGACGCGAGCGTTGGTCAGGGTAGCTGGCGGCCTCTCTCGCTTCTCTCGGGCCCTTTCTGTTTTGGAACCATATCTTCACCTGCGCGAGAATGGGAGAAATAAACAGAGAAAGAGAGAGTGATATGGACATGGCTCACCAAAAACGATTATTCGTGTAATGAGTAAATCAGACTAATGCAGAGCGCAAGTTCGTCTGCTTCTTTTGCAGGGGTTGTGGTGACGTCAGGACACCGGTTGTGGGCAGTGCGCATGCGCAGAAATTAGATTCGCGTGAGGCGCAGCATCCGCGCATGCGCAGTGGCGTGATGTCAAACATTTGAGTTGGTGTATACATCAAAGATTTGAGTTGGTCTATACAATCTACGGAGGGAGCATGGCGAATGACAAGGCTAAAACTATGTTTAGACACAAAAAACCGTCTGCGTTGTGGCACTGAGCATGATGTTTCGCGTGCTTACGTCATGCTCCGTGTCACAGTGAGAGCTACCAATAGAAATGCCTAAGCAGACGATAGCCTACACAAGCGCTATGCTAAAACTGCCCACTGATTGTTCCTCCCCACCGTCAACGGCACGAGTACGTTAAATTCAGCACGAGAAATGTTAACTTGACGAAGTCCCATATCTGTCTGTTTGTTGACTTCTTGCGTGTCCGGTTGGTTACTTGTTGACGATGCCCACTAAAGGCCTGTTCACACATGAAGCGGAGCGCTACAAGCGTAGCGCTTACCTCGCGCTAAGCGCGTGCTGACGGGAGCGTTCACCAGCTTTGTAACGCACCGTCAAAACTGTTGCTCACGGCAGACGATAAGTAGCTGACGGCACGTGAGGAGCGCTGCATTAGCGCTTCGCCGCATGTGAGAACCGACCTTAACTGCAACGCGCCCTTTCCGGTGATGCACTCACGACACAGACGAAAAAGAGTACTGAAAGGTTAAGCGAGCGTGGACCCCGAATTCGCGTCGACAGTGTCGCCCACCGTACGCATCGCGTTCACCGAATTGACTTCCGTTTCTAGTTGGCCGAGCTGTGTAGCGCATTAATCGAATCGATGACATCTTGAAGAATCCGGTTGTGACCTCAACGGCCAACAATATATAAATTCCAGAAGTCTGCTCGTCGTTGTACGGTCGACCGGCAAAGTGAGATTGACACGCCGATAGCTAACGAGGAGAAAGTTTCCCCCGTCTCGTTGCCATATATCTTTCCCCCATCGCACGTTCGTATAATCCAATCGTGGCCTGAACTTCATCGGAGCGTAACCGAGTTACTCTGACATCCACTTATATCCGGACAATCTCTTTCGTTACCAATTCAATAATCCTAAAGCTTAAAACATTTAAAATAAAAACAAACGCGCAAAGTTTCGGCGAGGCTTTGCCGATAACGAACGCTTTCGATCTTCGCTTGAATCGGGAGAAGCGATGCACTTAAAGAAGATGGCGTACGTCGCGAGACGGAGCTGCGATCGCTTCGGGTCAGCCAATAAGCATCGTCCACTGACGTTGAATGCGTGGCCGGACTCTAACCCGTTCCGCCTTGGGATGAACCGGAGCTGATGAGGTGCAGGCCAAGTTGGGCCAATCACGACGCGTGAATGCGCTACGTCTACGCATTCGCCAGTCACGGGAGCTAATCAGTTTCCGAGAGTTCGCCGTGTCGCCGCTATTCTTAAACCCCATGAGCTAACCAAGCTTGAAAAATCTGCCTTTCAAATTTCCATGTCCATGCTTGTCTTCGCTGAAGATTCTGTCTTAAGATAAAGTGATATATAGTACTTGCAATGCATGCCGAAAAATATTAACACTTTTAAATGAGTTCATATTAGCTGTCTCGTTGCCTAAACAATGTGCAGTTTCCTAGATTATTTTCTAAGTATTTGACTAAGCATTGTTTTTTTGGATTTGGTTTTATAATGTAGCAACCTCGCTCCATGAAATATACCTCAAATTTTGTTTTCAATGTCCCCACGAAACATTTGAAGTACTTAAAATATTGGTACGCGAGGCTCGCCACAATATGGCGTTTATCGGTTTATTTTAATTTTACAATAACAACGCCGAGCAATAGTATTTTGTACCTATACGTTTTAGAGGTTCCTCAAAGTTTGGTCTAATATCACCGTGCCATTTTCGGCGGACTTTCGCGAAAGTTTGCGAACCGGTTCACGTCTGTTAGGGAAATCGACAAATATTACAGTGTCACTCCTCCAGTGAGGTTTAACATTCACGCCAACAAGAGGCGTATTTCGATTACAAGTTCTGGTTATTTCAGAGACTTAAAACTAACAAATTTAAAAGTTTTCGCACGCAAAGTTTGTAAATGTATCCAGTGAAGGGCACCAGAAACGCAATTCCAGACACTCCGTCGTAGTTTCTTCTGTGTCTCTAGTCTCGGAACTGTTTCGCTAAGAAGGAACAATGCAAGGACCTCATCTTGGTGCTTCCATCCGGACCATCAAAACTAATGTTACTCAACCCCCCCCCCCCCCCCCCCCAAAAAAAATGACACAACACTTTTTTTTTTGTATTGACGCGCTTGAATACCAGAATTCTCAGCAAAAAATACAAACAAAAAAGTGCAATTTAGACGGGGTCTCGTAGCGGAAACGACACTGTTTATGTGCTAGTTTGTCATGGTCACTGCAGATATAGGTCCACAAACAGATCGTCACGACCGTATCCAAATTCAAATCCACGCGACAAAAAATATTTCCTGTCCACTGATCTGCCAGAGAACCGTCAATACTCCCTAGATAAGGACGCCCCCCCCCCTAACCCTCGCTCGGCTTATGTCCACACGTCAAAATCATACCAAAGCCATAACCGGGACCAAGACACGAACTAAACTCGTATCAACAAACCCTAAATATAAACGAAGAAACCATTTAAAAAAACACAACTAACTTTGGCTTCCCAGCCCTCGGTTCCAGAGTCTCCTCTTGTTCCCACAGAAGTCTCGCCACAGGTCTACTGACCGCAGGAGCCTTAACCTGCCTCGCGGTCGGAGTTGGGTCAAAGAGGCGGTTACGCGGATAATGGCCGAATCGAGGTATACGGACACAACGCGCACATGTCACCGCCATTGTCCACGTGACCTAGCAGGAGGACAGAGCATCTGCCGCCTCAAAAATTTATGAATGGTTGCCATCTCCACCTCTCCCCCTTCTCTCTCCTCTCTCCCCTGTCGTGTCCGATTGGGTCTGCATGGATGGACTCCTTTGCCGAAGAGGGTGCTGTTCAGCGTGGTCCGGGGCGGTCTGCTGTCGGCAACGATGTGAAACACCGGTTGGCTGCTTGTGTGGTTAAGGGACCGCGAAGCAAATGAAAAGGGACACGCGTGGCTCTGTGGTTTGCATAAGGACCAGAGTTGCGTCATCTGTTTGATGGAAGCGAAGCACGGGGTTGGCTTAGTGAATTTATGGGCCGTCGTGGGCGCTGTGCTCCGCCCTCTGGAGTGGAAGGGGTTTTGTGGGAAAGGAAGAAAATTAAAGGAGGGGAAGGGGCGGCAGCGTGGGGAGGTTTAATTAAAACGCAGTGTCAATAACCGACCTACAGTTCGAGTAGGGTCTGCTAAAAGAGTGAAAAGAGAATCCGAAAACAGGTCGAAGTACCTTTAATTACTCGTGTTTCAAGCATTGAGTTAAAAACGCGTAACGCGCTCATGTGATTTTCTCTTTTTTTTAGTTTCTGCGCCGCGTTTTACGTATGAATAAAGGTATTTAATATCCCAGTCCTTGCAGGCTTTCATCTGGACTGGATTTGTACCAGCAGCCAATTTGTGTGCTAACTGCGGCCAGATGCACGTTCAAGTCCAAATGTTTAGCGGTTATGTTTCATGGACAGGGTGACCAAACGTCCCGTTTTGGCCGGGACGGTCTCGTTTTCTAAGTCCATTTCTGTTGTCCCGTAATTTTGTCTCAGTGAAGCCTCGTGTACCGTTTTCTGAAAACTTGAATAGTTCAGGCGGAAGAAAACCGGAAGAAAATGTTTACTTGCTACAGACGCGATTTTATTTAAACAAATACTATGAATACGCACCTTCCATAGAGTATATAACTTTGAGATTTATGTGGTCATATCTCGTAATATATCATGTTTGCATAAACGTGTGGGGCAGATGTTTTCTAAATGACTGAATTTGTTATGATTTGTTTTACAATATTTTCTCGTTGTTGAACCCTTTCACGCTCGATTTCTTCTTTTTTCACAAACGACGGTTTTTATTGGTTGGATATCGTTTCTAAAGGAATATAAACAAAGAGTCAATGCACAAGTTTTTCTTGACTATCTAGCGAAACACGTACAGTGTTTACAAGCTGGTCAGGTTTCGAAGCATCAATAGACTACTTCATAGATCCGTCCCCACGCGCGTTGCATTCTCCAGAAACATCTAGGCCAGGAGCGCAGCGCGTATGGATTTTGCTTCCCACTGATTCCAACAATGCATAGCGTGGCATTATGCCGCGATGAGGTGCTTCGAGTTTTAGAATAACAGTATTTGAAGGTGAAAGGTGTCACCTTACTTCCATTCGATTTCATATTGGAGCATCCGCTTCCCCGAGATTCCGGCGGTACTTAACAGAGCATCTCCATGGGATGATTAGCTCTCATCTTCTGAATTCGATTCTGAGGAGCGTTAAAACTCCGGAGCAGCCGACATGCGAAGCGACCGTCTCGGGCGATAACTTTGAGTGAAGCGCTTAATTTCAAAACTATTAATAAGCCCAGATAAGTTAAACAACATGCGAATATCACGTTTAAAGTTTGCCAAAGACAGAACAAATAGCAACATCTCTCATGGTGCGCATGGTTTCACGTTTTGGCGAACACTTTCAAATGTGTAATCGCCGACGTACATGTACGACGACGACTCTCAACGGGTTAAAAATTGGGAAAAAAAGCACGTTCTTAATGAAGAACCCCTAAAAAATGTGCGCTTTAACATTAAAATCAATAGTACGTACCAGAGCCTTTTCTCTCTGCCTCACCCTCAATACACCCTCCCCTCCCCCTTTCCTCCAATGCCCCGTTTTCTACTTTTAGGATTCTGGCCACCCTATTCACTGGCCAACTTGCATGTACATCGGAGACATCAGACGTCATTTTAAGTCAGTCCAAAGTTCCCCAGCCACTCCACAATGCTGTTGTTTTTCTCGGTCAAATCCTATCAGGCATTTATATTGTGATCAAACATCAGACATTGACATTGGCAATGCATATCAGACATCAGGTACTTCCAAATGCCTATCAGACAAACATTTTGAGACTCAGAACATATTGTCAGGTAACCTGCGCATTTACGTTATCAACGATGTAAACCTTAGGAACTTGTTTTGACACAAGGGTAAAGATAAAAATAATCACCATTAATAGTGATTCTGTTTACCTTCGTCACCTTCGAAAAAAGTCATTTTGTACTTTATGCCGCTCTCTCGCATTAAAGGTTCCTTTGGTGGGTGCTCATTTAATTCGAACACTTTTGCGAAGAAAAAGTAATTGTGTTGTGTCTGTTTTTAGACAGCGGGAATGAGGAACTTAGCCAGTGCAGAACCGCTGCTCACCTGGTGTATTTAATGTGCATCATTCCGTAGTGATACACGACCGCACACCGGTACAATGCTAATCCAGATCAAAGAGGGAAAGGCTGAAGGTTGAGCCCAGGATCCCCGGTTTCTGCAGCGCTAGCTTTCCCTCCACGGGCTCCGAGCTGCGATGCGCTAACTCTGGCGGCCTCCGATCCCCCTATTTTATACTCCTCCAATAATTGCGTGCAGTGCAGGCGAAGGCAACGCCAGGCGAAGAGAGAAATGCCGAGCACTAGGGAGGCAGGACGAGAGAGGAGGGTAATAGAGGGCGAGGGAAGAAAGGGAGAGCACTAGGAACGTTAGAGAGGAGAGGAGGTTTCTTTCCTCGTCCCCAGCCTTCCTATGGTGCTTGCCCTTTCTCCCTCGCCTGGAGTTGCCTTCGCCTGTACTGCACGCAACTAGTGACATGGAGTATAAATACTTGAAGATTCATCACCATCAAGAACTCACCCTCGTCTCGGTCAGTCCGAGGTTGTGGGCGATACGGTGCACCTGAGCCCCGCTGAGGTAGCGGTTCGCCAGGAACTGCGCCTCCAGTGCCGACACCTGAGCCCCCGTAAAAGGGATCCGAGGATTCCTGCCCAGGTAGCGCCTCCTCAGGGAACTCGCGTCGGCCTGCAAGGGAGCACCAATGAGGAGCTCGCCCGTCGTGAGGCCAAACACGGAAACCACGAAGTATCCTCAGAGTAGAGGCCGTATTACCCAGGTTTTGCTTGGGAGAAAACGAGACGTGACTGGCCCGGTCGTACGTGGACCGTCTCTCGCATTAATTATTTTCTTACGCCAATTGGGTTGACGAATTACTAACAACCTAAGAAACGCAGGGTGCAGTCCATTGTGTTTGGGATGCTTTCTGATTGGTTCGTTGTCGTTTTGTTTTGGGCTAATGTCGCGATCTGATTGTCTGCGGAGCAATGATAAGGTGCCCTATATACTCGCCAAGCCCCTGGTTTTTCAAACTGTCCGCGACTACGGCGTTTCCGTGTTTGTTTTATCTATCTCAACCCTCGTCAATGAGAAAAGAACAGTAGTTCTCTTTTGCAAAATATCAGAGACACCGCGCATGTATCCACGGCCCACTTTCTCGGCATTGGTGGCCTGGGCGATATGCACTTCACAGATGTATGGACATCGAGAATGGTACTTATATAAACTTTAGAGTGACAGCCGTTACTTCCGGAAATGTCATTTGTCGAACCTCCTCCGTAGCTCTACAATGATTTCCTATACTTTCTGCTCTGCTAAGAAGTGTACACACATTATTCTTCTTTTTCTCTCTTAAGCGACGATCGACAATACTTATAAAATTGGATTTCCATTGTCTTGAACATGTAATCAGTAACTCTCGAAGTCAAAAAAGCCATAGACTGCGACAAAGCCTGTACTGTGTTTCGCCTTAAAACTAATAAAAAGTATGCAAGCCCATACTAGTTTGGATCATTTCCAATCACAATAAGTTAAAGATTGGTTTGGCAGTCCTAACGTCTTCACGGCACACGTTCAGATCAACAGGATTACGTGACATATTCGGATTCTTATATCAATGGCCCTTGAGGAGGATACGTCAATATGACCCTTAGACATTTATTGATATTAATAAGGCTGATTAACGTTTTAGTGACCTTAACTAATAGTGTAGATACAAGGAGCAGAATTTCTCCAGGCAGCTTACGTGGTAGCTTAGGTGGCTTGTAGCGGCTGCACTGGAGCCAGTCAAACCGGGAGCCGCGGTCGTCGGGACTCGCCTTTTCTGAGCACTCCTCAGCTCCCGGCGAGAATTCCAAGTCGACCTTGAAGGACGACTGAGTCGTGGAAGTGCGATCGGAGAGAAGACCATCGATGGAGAAATCGACTTTCTGCTTTGCTGCCTGATTGGGCGCCCGGGTCGCTTCATTGTTGGTGTTCTGCCGGGCTGTGGATGTTTCCGGCCTCGAGACAGACTCTGATGACTGCGCTGTTTCAGGCTGGGCGTCATGGCTGGCCATTGAAGGCCCGCTTCAAGCTGATCATGAGTCATTCAACGGGTCTACTAGCAGATGTCATCTTTATGCCATGCGTCGTCAGTCCTCCGGGAACTCCAGTACCAGCAACTCCTTCGGTCGGTGGATCTCTTGGGGCAGTTTGTTTTGACGTGTCTGTCTGGGTTGTTCTCTCCTTCCTAATACTGGCTGGCCCTTGATCTTCGGCTAGACGATAAGCGTTACAAAAATTGCCGTCTTTTAGAAAAATGGGACTGATGTTTTAGATGGTTTAAACTTAAGGCCCGTTTGCTCACTTTCGTTTGAGTACAACCGACTGAAATTGGACCGGTTTTAAAGCCCCTTCTGATGACTTATGACCGGTTGCATTGCTGCCAAGTCGGGCGTAGGCCATCTACAAGAGGCTTAAAAGCCTGTCTTACCTCAGTCGGTCTTAGTCGAACGCAAGTGTGTGAACGGGCCCTTACTTAAACGTGTCTAACCGCGTTTAAATTGAGCCTGCGGTAAGAGTTGCTCAAACATGTCCTCAGCAGAACAGTGCGCATATGTGATGTGGCTTTTGGACATACTAGAAACCTTCAGCTATGGCGGTACCGCGGTGTGAGGTTCGCGCATCCTAGTTGGTAGATGATCGGCTTCACGATAAGAATGCTTGCTTACAGATTGCTGACACGAAATATTGATGTGAGACTCTAATATTCCTTCTGTATAACAAAACAGTTGTGCGTCAAACCTAACCTCGTACTCTTGTTCTACGGTGGATCATTCAGATGGCAGCCATTTTGATAGGCACCAGTGCGCCTCCTATAGCTCGTCACAGTTTAGAATGCAGACAGCAAGAACGCTGCAGCTGCGGTGGTGAACTTGCACCTCAGAGCAACAAAACGCCCGGAAGTAGCAAAACTCTTCTGTTCAGAGTTCATACGAATTTGGAGCTTGACATCTAAGGTTTCCCTGTCAAGCATTTTAAAAAAAATGTTTAACCTTCCAAAACCGTGGCAAGCCATGTGGACTCAAAAGAGCTACCCTACCACAACCACTGCAGACTCTCCCAAAAACATTTGAAGTATTAATAAAAAAATATACGTCGGTAAGAGAGATCACTTACCCGTCTCTCCTCGCTCAGAGTTCAGGCACAGGATTACAGCCGATCAATGCCCCGTAACTAATCTCGTCGAGGATTAAATTGCGTTTTCAGCGCTCGACGATCGTGTTATCCACTGCAGTAATCCGCTCGGTCTGTGGACAGGCTCCATCGCTGCTTCCTTCTTTCTTCCGTGTGACCCTCTCCACATCAAAGATGCCTCTCCTCCTATAAAAGTTCATTGCATTTACGTGTTCTTTTTTTATTTGTGTATTTTTCGATAAGGCCGCGAGGCACGCCGAACGTTGCTTGTGTTCCATTGCAAAGCCTCATTCATAAACCGAGCAGTTTTTTTATTATTATTATTATTTTAAGCATAATGTACACACTATACCACGCGTCTCTAAGAACAGGTTTATAAGCTCGTGACCACATATTAAGCCACGAGTAGTATGAGATGATATGACCCGTGATGCAACGTGTTCATATTGCATAGATTGGTACTGACTGGCTTGCTTGCGTACGCTATCTGGCATACCCTGTTTGTATCGCGGTTCTTTGTGTTTTATTTTTAATCTCTGAAGTATGGAATACTATGGGCAAGCATTAGAAAAGGGCGGGCGAGTGTGTCTAAAGAGGCTGCATGTCCACGGTGTACAAAGAGCAGGGGATGTCATGTTGCACAATGAACTGATCCCGCGTAACTTCGAGCGACCAAAGCCGCACCACAACGACTTTAAAAAAAAAAAGATTATTAAAAATATTGTAGTCTCTATACCATGTTGCTTTCCGCTGTCCGCTCCGTAGGCTCTCTCTTTCCTTCCCTCTCTCGTTTTATTTATTTCTTTTCCATCCCCACCGGCTCGATTTAAAGACTTCATTGAAAACTGATCGAGCGAACACTGATCCGTTTTGATGAGGAAGAAGGCAGAGGATAGTGACGATCAAAAGGCCGAAGCCGGATTTTTTTATTATATATTATTTATCGTTTTGAACGCTTTTGGTCCGTGCGGACCGCTTCTTCCACTTTTCGCCTCTGCTCTTTCTATATTTTGTTTTCTACACATATTGAGGCTGCCCGAGTCGTTGATCTTTCAGCGGTCTTAAAGTCGAATTACGTCTCAATAGTTTTTCCTCCATCGTTGAACTAAACCGTTCTCTAAAATTGCACACGCACTACTTACATGTCCCTCTCACAACACAGTGTGCATAACTTTCAGAAGGAGTTTTAGGAAACCGCTTTTGCACATCCAATATGGTATACGATGGGTCCTCCGGTGCGAATTGCGCATGTTCTACCGCAGAAGACTCGCACATGCGCAGTTGGTACCGGAGGGTCCATCTACCGTATCGGGTGTGCAAAAAACGGTTCCTCAAGCTCTCTAATATGGTCTAAACTTTACGTTACGATTTGACTCTCACTGAACCCATGACATCCTCTAAGAAAAAAAGAGCGGCAGCACAAAAAAAAACATTGTAAGTTTGTTTTCTTTTTTTTCTTTTTTTTCAGAATACGAAACAACGAATTGAACGACGAAGCTCAGAATGCGATAGTACCAAAATATGTCATGTGTGAAGTGTCAATGAGCATGACGTCTGGCCTTTTTTAAAGATCTAATCGCGTTCTGAGCTTTGTCGTTCGCTCGGATCTTTTTATAGCTCGCCATGATTGGGTGCCTCGTGTTCTGCCCGAAAGCGAATTCACAGATTCTTTTGTTCTTAAAGTGTGGAGAAGAGAACCTGAAAGACTCAGGCCCAATCTGCAGCCCAGCTGAACGAGGAATCTTTACAACTTTTTTTTTTTAACAGCTGGTTCATCCTTTTATGGTCAGCGACAGGATTAGAACGGCAGGGGCCCAGCCTCAAGCACGGGCCGTTAGCTTCCCGCCGTGTTTTGGCTGCGTATGCACGCGCGAAGCACACGAAACGCTGAAGTATTATTACGAAAGGTAGGAGCTCACTCTGGAAGCGAGACAACTGACAGACTCTTCGCCGTTCCTATTTTGTCAGTGACTGCAGTAGGTCCATAACGTAAGAAAGATGCTTCGCTTGGTCGAAATTATGAGAATCGATCGACTTTACGTCACAGCCATAAAAATTAAGTTGAGCATTTTGCATTATTATATGTTTCGGTTGATGTCTATTCAACGCAGCCCCTCAACTCAGTTACCATCTGACCACGCTAGCCCCTTCAGATGTAGCAGACGTCGCAACTAACTGAGGTGAAGCCTAACGGCTATTGGATCTATTCTTAAAGGGCGCCGGTTATAGCAATACAGAGGTCAAAAACCTCTACAATCTCCGAAATTTAGGAACTAGGTTTATCGATATATGATTGGCTGCAGTAGCTGCTTCAAAAAATCTCCAAGATTAATGGGGTTTTTTTTTTCCGTACCACGTCTGAGTCAAATCAATCTAAAAGAAACTACGAATGCAATAAAAAAATCCAACCCAAATTACGAACATCGAAACAAGTAGTGCTGTTCGACTTAAAAATATAATTGTACCTTTTTCAATCACTTTTCAAATCGGTCAGTCAGGGATTTTGTTTTTTCAGTTCAAAAATAGAGCTAGATTTTTTTTTCCTAAAAAAACAAAACGGACATTGCTTAAGACGTAGTTTCCACTGGGAAACTTTCAAGATAACCTCTTTTTTTTTTAATAACCTCAAGTCTTGCAAGTACAATTTTGAGCCAGCTTTCTTTTCTTTTTTGAAGGCAAAACAATTGGCAACTTGACATCGTCCCGGATTTCAGTTTGTGAAAGTATGGTAGCAACCATTCTGCAAACAAATCAAAGTACACTCCCGTGTCTATGGACTCTACAGAATTTCACTCACATTACGCATTAATTTAACTTAAATCCCTGATAATCTCAAAATTGTAGCTTATTAATTTCTCAAACTGTCGCGCGTTGTTAATGAGCATTATACAACATTTAGCTAAGTACACTGAGAGACATATATCAAAAACGTTTAAATAAGTACTTGATTTTTGAACCCGCTTGTGCCCAAAGGGGACTAAAAGAAAACAAGGTTTCCTGTATGTCAACCATCACCAATCACGTGTGTGAACGTTTGAAATAAAGCGGCGGAGAGCTTGACTCGCAAAATCGACGGCTTAAGAACGTGTAGTACACTGGAGCCATTTTTTACCTAACCTTCTTTATAGCCGTTCAGTGTTACGGGGACCAAGGCCCCTTGAAGTCATTAAAACCATGAAAGCCCCAAAGATCATCAAAAGCGTAAATACTATAACTATATTAGAAGCGGTAAGTATAGATATCAATAAACCATGGCGGACATATGAACATTGGTATCTCTTATAATCCATGGTAGTTATGACTATCATAGGAACATTGGAACCGTCTGAACCACTGCCATTTATGGGCAGACATCTCTGTTACTCGCAGATTTCTATGAACTAAAGGTGAAATGAAAACTTTCGCTCCGGTACGAACATGGTGAATTGTTATAGTAGACAAATCCTACATCTCTCCTTAGCTCTTCTAAAGAATCCTTCAAACTTGCGACTCAAATACGTTTAATAATTATGTCGTTTTAGGCTCTAACATTGTTGCTTAGTAATCAATAAACATTCGTAATACATTCATGAGGATGAAAATTGTGTCATGAACAAGGTCCAGAAAGTACACACCACAGTGGTGAAGGTTAGAAATTGGCAACGGTATTTCTATATTCGGCCTTACACGTCCCAATAAAAATAACTCTTGTAGTAAAAACAAAAAAACTCGGGGGATGTTGAAATATGATTTACAGTAGAACCTATAATATAGCTTCGCCTGGCTGAAGATGCTTTCTTGCTTGGGTTCACGGAGCTGCACCAGAAAACAATGCATTTCTTTTGAGTTAACAAGAACGGGTAGTTTGATGTTTTATTGGTTTGTTTCATTCAACAAGGTAAACGCTATATCACGGCCTTAAAAGAGTCTCTGACACTCCTACGGCGTATCGCAGATGCTCTTGCTCAATATTACACTCAAGGAAACGAAAAGTGATGCGTTTCTGTTTTTTAGAAAGCTCATTTTAACTAATAGTTCAATGTCCTTCCCCATTTATATACACTTATTTATTCTGAGCTGAATTACTCTTCTTTTTTTCTAAATATTGTCCCAGCTAAATTCAACAAGCATCGTCCTAATAGAAAGTTAGCTAATACTGGTATCCTTTGTATCTTACTGCACTTGTCTCAAATATTTTTATTAGAACAAACTACTAATATAAAACTGCTTCGCAGTTGGTCAAATCAAGTCGAAATCTAATACAGGTCATACGAGAAATAAAAGAAAATTTATATAATTTATTTAAAGTTTTCCCGTCTTTCGCCTGTAAAAACGATAGCGCATGTCTGGAGAGGCCTGAACCTGCATTCATTAAAAAATATTGTTTTCGTTGAAAAAGAAAAAAAATCGCAACGAGAAAAAAAGGTAACAAGCACGAAGCGAGAGAAAATCTCAAACTTGATTGACACATTGTGCACTTCTCGATAATGCCAAAGCTTCGTTAAAAATAACAATAAATATTAATAATGACAAAATTATATCGTATCCGAAGGTGTCAGTAGGTACCAGGTATAACATACTGTCTGCTTTTGTTCAATTATGTGCTACCATGAAGATAATATCCCAATACTAAAGAGTACCATGGTTCGGTTGGTCCAGGATTTTGTTCTCAACAAAACAACCTGAAACAGACAGACTCGGGTGATGATTCCCACTTGATCCTGTAAAATGACTAACATAAACACTTAGAGCATTCTGAAGGTAAACAGGCTGGTCACACTAGAACAAACTATTCTTTTTTTTCATCCTCATCAGCCAGGCGAAGAGAGAAACACTCAGCGATTTGTTATAGCGCTGCGAGAAACGTTCTAAGCAACGGCCTCACACGCAACCAGTTCATTTTCTGCCTGCATCATTTATGAAAGGAGCGATACTGTAACCGGCGAGTCGACATCCGACCTTTTAGAAAACGTAACCACGACACAAATTGTTTGTCTGTTCAACAGATTCCACCCGTACAAGGGCGATGATGCGACTAAGCTTCATGAAAACTCGTAGTCCTGGACACAATACACGGACTGTTCTTGACTGAAGGCGAGATGCTCCACCCTTCAGCACGTTTCTCGAGTAGGATCGACGATGACCTGTTAAGCTGAGTGGCAAACGTTTTAACAGACGTTTTTGAAGAATCCTACTCGTGTTGAACACCACAGCTGGAATGGCAAGTCTTCTGCACACGGTGCTGAAGACACTTACGGATGATGAACACCAGAGAGAAACATCCAGTCTTTGAGAGAAGTTGTAGAAGACAGTTGAGGATGCTTAACACAACAGCTGAATGAAAAGTAATCCTCTGGCGTCGCTGATGAGACTTCATGATGCTAAACACCACATTCGAATGACCACTCATTTAGGGTCATGGAAGTAATGACTTGCTCGATTTGGGGCCACTGATGAACTTGTGTAGGATGATCTAAAAAGGACCTTGATCGAAAGACCGCAGCGGAAAAAGCAGCCCTCGCACTCGCACTTAATTAACGCTGACCATAATTTTACATTTGAGCCGTGTGGTACCACCAAGTTCCCGGCCGCAACGGATGCCGAAGCACGGTTGCTGAAGAACAGTACGGAACACTAGAAGCCTGTTTTCAGCTCTTCTGCAGGGACTGCTGAGGAGCTGAGACGCTCTGGGGCAAGTAACTCACACGCAAGCTTCGTTCGGCTTGAGCAGATTTGAAAAGACGACAACTGTTAACGCTCAACACACACACACGCACACTCACGCACAACTTACAAATAACCTCGGTGAGTAGGTAACACCAGTCAACGCATAATCCTCCAGTGTGTCAGAGTCCCTTAGTATCTAACGTACAGAACCTAAAGCTCAACGTCAGGTACCGAGGCTCTGCGGTACCACCAAGCACCGAAACTGGTTCTGGTCGGCTCTGGTTGGCCCGGCGTCGACCAGACAAGGAGTGGAAACGAGTGAGAAGGAGTCTTTGCGTCACTGAGCCGTTCCTTAGAGTAGAGGCGTCGGTGAGATTCTTGAAGAACCGAGGACCTTGGTCAGCGATAAGCGCGTCTCCAAGCCTCGTGGTGCGAGCGTCATCTCTTCGACGACTGCTGCGACAAGTACCTCATCACCTCCTCGTAACTTGGCGGCAGGTCCTGGTAAGACAAAACAAAAGCCAGGTTAGTGAGCATCCTTTAAATGTTTTCCTCTCTTCCCTGTGTTTAGAAGATTACTCAGCTACAACGTCAAATTGGTCAAACGTTCAATATGACGTCTCCATTGGGATAAACTCATCTTCAATTGATGGAGATAAAAGTAATGCCAGGCGAGAACGCGATGTGGCCAAGAGTCCACCGTAATCTTTACACGCAACATCGAAGCTGTCGTTCGCCGCTGGTGATCCTGGTAGTAAAGTGACGCGTATGAAGCCTAAAGGGTGCCACCGAAACATATCGTCACAAATAGCGATGAAGTGCATTGCCTAGTATTAGCGTGTAGTGTGAGCAAGAATGACCTGATAGCGCACAGAAAACAGTCGGCAACACAAAATCATCTGTTTGTTGACGCTATAATGCTCCGGACATATAATATCCCTTCCATTACTACTACAAGGGGAAGCAGGGTATGTTTTATCGTTTTTACTATTCTCGGGGACAACTTTTTGTCGCTATAGTCATAGGTATGGGATCGTGTGCTTGAGTACTGACTAAGGCTCGACACGTAGACTCCTCCTCTTCTCGGAAATGCCACAGAAATTTGTCCCCGACAATAGACGAATGTACGAAAAGTACAGAGAAGCGCCGCACATCTTTGAAGGCACTTTTTATTAGCACTAAAAAAACGATGTCTAAGAATTTCATCATTATATTATATAAAAGGCAAAAAAGCGGTTGATAAAATATACCAAAAAAGCTTGTCACATATTTTTAAACAATTTGGATCAGAAATAGTAAGACTACATTTAACAACTTCTGAAACATCTGGAAAGCTGCACTACTAATTAATTAAATGCTCACTAAGTAGTAAAGACATTTTATAGTCGTCAATTTGAAGGGCATGTATTGCAACAGTACTCGGTTGAAACATGTTTGTAGTTTTGCTCGAGTCTCCTCTGCTACCTTCGGGCGGTCCCAGAGCCGATGGGCATTACGGGGTACAGAGCGCAGGTACTGAACTGGGATGTGCCATTGCGCCGCCAAGGTGGTGTTTGAGGTGTTCAGTCGCGAGGGTTATATGCTGCGTCTTGCGAATTATAGTGGAGTCTTTCTTATATAATATGTAAGAAGGCTTGTCTAATAATGTTAAGTTTAGTCTGCGCTATCTGAACGTATTTATTCACTGTTTCTGCAAAAAGGGGCAATGAACGTAGGGGTCATAGGATTGGGGCGATAGCTTCAGGGCAATGAACAAAAGGCGCCTCGGTCGGCTGCTAGTCAGTGCGGCTGGTGGCGAAAATGGCAACAAAGTTGCCATTTTTGCCGTGTCACCGAGAGATTGAGCACGAGTGCTGCGTCACAGTTTGGAAAGGCGCTCGGAGATTCGAGCCCCAGATCGGGTCCAATGATCGCAGCCGCGGCCCGTCTCGGAGTTGCGAAAATTCCCCATAAGATGGCGCCGCTTGTCAAACCGAACTTCATTGCCCGGAGGGTCACTACACTATACACGAACTCAACTCGTCACGTCACGCTGCGGTGGTGGCGTGTAGGGCGCACTTCCGGTGTGGGGCTGAGGGCGGAAATCACCATGCAGGACATGCATTCCTGTGTTGCTTTGGAAGAATCCAGAGTAAAATCTGCCTTTTCGTCAAAACGCCGCAGCTGGGGCTTTACCAAAGGATTCGGGAAAGGTTTGAAGGTTAGTTTTTATGTGTTTTCTGCCTGCTCAGTTCGTCCGAGAACGTGGATGGGTGCCGTGAAAAGCGAAAATTAGACGCCGTCAGACCACGATTGCTTGGGCGGGAAGCACCTTGGGTTGAATTCACAGGTACTTGTGGTCGTCAGATTTATTTGCTTTGTTCCAACATGAACGCGTGAAAATCGCCAATTTGTCCGGACTACCCGATAACTACGTTCAGTGCGTCTGCAAGTTCAAACGGCCGCCTAATTGTTCGAATTGTCGCCTGCTCTTTCAGACTTGTCTGCTTGTTGTCGTCTACTCGTTCAAACGACAGCGGCCCGTAGACCAAACGTTGACCCGGTAATTTAGATAAGATGTAAGTGCAGGCCTCAAATACTTTTAAGTTTGAAGGTTGTTTGAGGTAAGTGGACTCGGCGTAAACAGTGGATAGAAGGATATGTTGATCATCGTTACCAGTGGCCATCACCGACCTGTTATATTTAATTCACTTGGTCCCATTCTGCTTTCTGATTTTCAGTATCGACGTCGGGCATTGCAACTACCGTCCGCTCTTTCGCAGCCGGTGCGACGTCGCGACTGAAAATAGCGAGCAGAATCTCATCGTGGTTTTAGCGTCCATTCTGCGGCTTTCACGCAAATGAATATCGCGCGATACTTTGCGCAGCTGTATTAAGTTCCTCACCACATTTCGCTCAGGTTACTCGAGTGGTAAGACATTGCAAGGAAGACCTAGAATTAACAACTCCAACGCGAAAAAGAGCACGGAGGCTCGCACTTACGCCGACAACGTGACATTGCAATGGTTTGTTGATGCAGGACGCGGCGCTTCTTGCCCACACTCCATCGCACATGCGCGGCGCCGTTGGCGTGCCGCTAGGGACGCTCCAGTTTGTTTGCAAACATGGGCTAGTGTATCGGATGGGGTTGCCCGGATTGGGGTTGCCACGGGCGAGCTCGTGGGCGAGCTCGTTCCCTCCTATACACTACTGCTCCGGTATCTACCCTATGGTAACCGTGGTCTCAAAATCGTTGGTCACGGTGTCTTCCAGCATAACCATAACATGCGAGGGCAGGATATTGCCTCTGAATTTGCGTATGGCCCTTTCTCTGTTTTTTTTTTTTTTTTAACTGTGATTTCACCAGCGGTCACGTCGTGTCTAGGTGTCAAGAATGGTGGGTGGGGGATGGTGCGTCCTTGTGGCTTTATGTTGCTTCCGTTTCTGGTTCCACTATAGCGATCGTGCCTGTATTGTTTTCGGGGTCGTAACTGGCATCCGTGTAGCAGCAGGTTTAGGGTTCTTGCTCACGGAGGTTTATCTGTTTGATTGGGAGGCTTCGTTCATGGTCTTTGAGGGGATTCACGTCTTTGGAAATGGGCTTGGCGTATGTTCGGAGTATGTGGTACCATAGTGAGGTCGGGTGTCGTATGGTCTTTTCAATTTTGTGGTCTAGTTCTTGTAATGTCCTCTTGCCTTGTTCAGACGTATATGGTACGCACTGTACTACTTTGCATATGTCTGTTTTCTTCTCTGGGGTGTTGCAAATGTCAGCAACGTATTTGGTGTCAGTCTCTTCAATTTTGGCCAATGGGGTCTTAATTGGTGCCCCTAGCTCCAGGTGGGCGGCCTCACTGAGATCTCTTTCAATATTGTTTTTGGGGCTTTTGTGTGATGTTCATGTTTTGGAAGCCTGTAAATGACTCTCGAGATAATAAGTGCCTCAGTTATTTTTATTAACTAATATTCTTTCACACCCGCCCTTCTCTGCGCCCTCCCTTTAGCGTGATGGTGACACTCTTTATTTGTGTTTTTTGTGTGTGTGTACATTTGATTTTGCTTGTTTTGTTTCAGTCTAAGTAAAAATCCATCACCTGAATTGATTAATCCCTGTATATCACGTGACTGTCTAATTTCAGACTGATTAGGTTTCTGATTCGCGCAGATGGTTTCGTGTTACTGCCCAGCAGTACAGTGTACGCGCTCCGTGGATTATTCTCACAAGCGATGCTGCCCTGTCCAGCTAGTCGCGCTGGTCATTTCTGCCGTGATGACGGACGTACGTACCTCTTTGGAGGGCAACACTGGGGACGGCGGCCTCACAGCCCTCGGGATGACCACCAGGTCCCATTCCGGACCTGGAAGTGAACAGATATTGGTTGCCAGACTGCCTTCACAGTCAAAATCCGAAGACAAAGGATAGGACGTCTCGGGCTTACGGTACCTACGGCCACAAGTACTGTGGCCGTAGGTACACTCTAAAAAATCGTGTGGTTCTGCTCTTCCTGCAAAGCGCTTGGGAAAGCCAATCGCTGCGATCTACGGAGGTACATCGGCCAATCACGAAACTGATAATATGTATCGATGTAAAAAAAAAAGGTATCCGCGGTGAGACTGAGCATCATGAAACATCAATCACAACGTCAGAAAACAATGAAGAGTTTTTGTTTTGTTTTTAGGTTCAAACATATTTCTAGCTTTGTCATTCGCCGAGTTTTTTGTTGTTTTTTTGTAGACTTTAAAGTTTGGTTTTTTCAAGTGCCTTCTGGCAAAATAGATCCTACAATTTTCTTTTTTTAAGTGTATACGACGAATAAGTCGACAAAAACGCGTCTTTCCTCGCATGAGAAAGAAAACACGAGAAAAAAAAGTAAGAAAAATTTATCACGTGTGCGACCAAGCACCGCACCCTGCAGATGGCATTCTTTTCGGTAGGCGAGCAACGCCTGGTTATCTGACGCTTTATCTGAAACTACCGGAGACAGCTCTCTACCTTCCACAAATGTTAAAATAGTTCACGACAGGGAAAAATTGATGTCACCCGAGCTTTCTGACGGCGTATCTCAAGCTCGGGAATTCGCACGCTTTTCTAATCGTGGCGATTTCCAAGTGCACCAGCTCTCCACTACGCACCAAAATGGCGGCGACCACAAGTAATACGAGGAATAGAGTAGTACTGAACCATGGTTAAAAGCGCTAAAAAGACGTACACAAGATAGAAGACAAACAAGGGCACAAATAGCGCCCGTGTTTGTCTTCTATCTTGAGTACGTCTTTTTAGCGCTTTTCACCATGGTTCAATACAGTCAACACCAACTAGCCCAACAACAAGTTCTTTTACAGAATAGAGTAGTGTCGATATTCTAAGCACTGGCAACATTCGACAGCCTAGATTGTAAAGAGGTTCCATTTCAAACCACAAGGAGCGTTTGCAATTTAATGGCGGACACCTCGGGCGGAGATCGGTCGCAAGTGCGCATGCGCTGCTTTGTCGCGTGGCGAGGAGGAAAGCAGGCGGAAAGGCAGAGACGTTTGCAGATGATCGACGGTTTTTGGTCGCCTCCTCGTAGTTCGTATTTCAACCACGTGACCCATAAACCACGTGACCCCCATCGAGAAGTTGATCCTCTCTCTCTAATACAGGCACTCCAGTGGACTCCAGCGAAATCGACGCCGCGTAGCGGCAACTCTGAGGAGCTACGAGAGAAGGTCGTTTCACCTCTGTCGTCTGCTCTCGCTGTCCGGTCCGCGTAGGCAGCATAGCTTTGAGCGCTTGTTTATTCAGATAAACTAGATAATCGCGGTTCATTGTAGCCGCAGCAAAATAAGGGAAGAACAAGGACGTGGAAACTTTTCACTGGTGTTCAATTCCCATCATCCGCGGGACGGAAAACAACGCCATCATGCAAAACATCTTCCCGTGCGATATTTGTAGTGAGACCCAGCGACTAGAGCATATTTATAAAATAGAGACTGCCATAAAAGCCGTCGCCGCAAATGAACAACAAATAAACGCTTAGAAACGTTTTTGTTTTCTAGAAAAGAGTTTGAATGTCATAACACCGGTTATCAAACATGATTACGATTGTATGTTGATCGGTGTTAAAACCCAGTCTCACGCCTGTCAGATACAAAT
Organism: Ixodes ricinus; assembly: GCA_037355805.1. Lineage (NCBI taxonomy): Eukaryota > Metazoa > Arthropoda > Arachnida > Ixodida > Ixodidae > Ixodes > Ixodes ricinus. Next base: position 50,693 of record JAZHYW010064110.1, read on the forward strand.
TTATACGAAAAATCTAATTTTCACCCAATAACCTAGCACACGAAAAGATTTGGTCTTGCTACTACAAGTCAGGCAAAACGTCAGTATTGAGCAAACAATATTGAAGTTTCGTTCAGCGTCAGCTTAAATATGCACGACACAGATCCATATCACTTCAATGCAGGTTCCTGTCAATATATCTTAAAACGAAAAAAAAACGCAAATCATAACGCACGTTTACGTAAACTACGTTTTTTTAGGCCTTCGCCGACGTTACTTGCTGAAGAGTAGTCGGAATGTAACTGCTACAATTACGCTTTCATTTGCCGACGCCAAAGAAAGTTCCTTGTGGACTTGCAGTACCGGCGATCCGGTACAAACAGGGCATGGCGGCCTTCGCCATACCCTGTTTGTGATACTTTGCGATACGTACCTTGTGATACTTGATACGTATGATGTGATACTAGGAATCCGGTACAAATGGGGTACGGCGGCCTTTGCCGACGTTACTTGGAGAAGAGTAGTAGGTATGTAATCACGCTTTCCTTTGCCAACGTCAAAGAACATTTTTCGTAGACTTGTAATACTAGGGATCCGGTACAAATGGGGTACGGCGGCCTCCGCCGACGTTACTTGCTGAAGAGTAGCTTGTATGTAATCACGCTTTCATTGGCCAACGCCAAAGAACATGCTTTGTGGACTTGTAATACTGGAGATCCGGTACAAATGGGGTACAACAATTCTTCACTCTTTTTGTTCGCTTGTTTGCGTGTGTGTGCCGGGGGGGGGGAGTGTTGCGGCGACCACGAGTAGTTTGTGCCCTAAAATAACTTACAATCTTCTACAAAAGTTTGCCAACCTATTGGGGTAAATAATTGTTTTCTTCATACGTGAACCATGCGACACCGTTCAAAGCGCATCTGACTATTACAACGCGCACACTTATCCCGGCCCTTTGACGACATTCCAGAGGACGATGCTTAGTTGTTTTACAATATATTGTTACTCTACGAAGAAGCTTAAGCTTGGGGATTTTTCATATCTTCCATTTCGGGAATATAGTACTCGAAAAATAAAACAAATGTCTAGCTTTGGTTCAATTCTCAATTTGAGCGGCCAAAAAAAAAACGTTTTCGGTCATTATTTTTATGCTTCCACCGTGCACTTTTAAGCACTGACTAGAATAAGGTTTTTACCGTCCCCCCCCCCCCCCACCAAAAAAAAATACCTTGTTATGATATGGAACATTGAATCTTCGCTGAAACGCAAGAAATCTAAAGTGTTTTTCGTGCTGAACGGTATAAACCGACCTCCTTTAGCCTGCCAATTCGCCTGTATAGTTCGCCGGAGTTTTACCGTATAGTTCGTCGGAGTCTTTAATGGCTTACTCAGTGAGTCAAATTGGGCCTTCAAGCACTTATCTTCAAGCAAGATCGACTTCAAGAACGCCTTATTATAATATGTTTTCCTGTACTTCAAAAGACACAATCACCCATCAAAGACAACTATTAGCGAGATGGCATGGCATTCGTCATTTGTAGTCAGCGAACGCCTAAGAAACTCGAAACATGGAGAACCCCGAGCATCCTATTATCGCTTCGCAGCTATTCAGATTGCAGCATGAGCCGATTAAATACTCCGAAGAACCAAATGATGAACCAAGGAGCGCGAAGATAAGAAGCTTCGCCCTATAGGTTTCTTAAGCATTCGGGTGGCGATAAGTTTCACCGCTCTGCACCGTCGGTTTGAATGGCAATCTGCCCCGTCCAGTCAGAGTACTGGAATCCGCCGTCAAAAGTAATCGCTACAACAGTAGGCTCACCGCAATCGCTGAGTGTACCACGACCACAAAGCCAAACAATTGGTCTTCTTCTAATCAGTCTAACCAATGAAAGGGGATTTCGGCCCCGTGATTCAAAGGGTATGGGGCATCATTGGCAAAACTTCAGGGTATAGCCACTGGGCACAGTGGATTATATATCAAATCAACATTCTCGCCGCACACCACTTCCGCTGGCAATAAATTTCACTCTGATACGGTGGCGCACAAACAATTAGTGATGAAGCACGTCGAAACACGGGTGCTGAACTGAGTACCCTTTCCGGTGAAAATGTATTGTAGGTACATAGATGACACTTTTGTAGTTTTGAAAATGGTAAACCTGGATGCTTTCCACGTGGCGCTGAGCATCGTACACCTCGCCATTCAGTTTACGTACGTAAACAGAAAGAGCTACTGTCTTGCCTTTTTTGGACGTGCTGGTACGCCGGGCCAGTAATGGCAGTGTGGAAAAGACGGTGTACCGTAAGCAGTGTGACACCGAAGTTTTTTTCGTCCTTTGACTCGCATCATCCGACCGAACACAAACGGTCCGTTGTAAGAACTTTTGCATCACGTTGCTGACGCAGCGTACTCTAACAAGCAGCTACGGTTACAAGAAGTAGAAAAGTTGGTTGGTGCGTTAGAACGATTCCATTATCCCAAGAAGTTTATTAACGATACGCAGAGGCGAATGCAGAAGGGAAGGAGGAGTGAGTCACGAGTGCGGGCAACGTCTATTGTATCTATTTCCTATGTCCAGGGCGTGTCAGACGCTGTTCGGAGAGCTTTGCATCCGCTGGGCGTACAAACTGTTTTTAAACCACATTACAACTTGGCGAATGTGTTCCCGAAACCGAAGGACCGTACCCCTGCGGACGCTCAGAGCGGGGTCAGATACAAAGTGCACGTGCGGGGATTGTGACGCGACTTACATTGACGAAACAGGCAGAAAGAGGGCAACGAGACTAAAGAACACAAAAGGGACGCTGCCAAGGCCACCCATGCCACGCGGTCCAAGACGGAACTTGTCGAACACTGCTGGACGACAGGACACAGTTTCGACCTGGACAATGTGACGACGCTGGCCCGAGAACAAAGGTGGGGGCAAAGGAAATTCCTCGAGTCCTGGTTCATCCGTCGTGACGCATCGGTGTGCAACACCAACCGTGGCCCCCTGCCGGACGTTTACGGGGACGTGTGTGATCAGTAGACTGGTCGACCTCGACTCATTTGTGTCAGTGTATACTGAAAATGCACCTGCATAGGTGTCGAAACATCTGTACCTTTTTACAGCGGAGCTGTTAAGGGCTAGTTTCCCGAGGATCGTGTCCCCCCCCCCCCCCAAAGAAATGTTGACACAAAACTCTGGTTGCCGCCGTCGCTCATAGATGGCGGTAGCTGTCCAGAGTGTTGTGTTTGCCGGTTGTTCGCTTGCCGCCGTCGCTCATAGACCTCGACAACATTTCTTCGGGGAAGAAACGCGGGAACGGAATCGAGCGGCAAAGTGCGCAGCAGCGCGAATGGTTTCGTAACCGCCGCGAGGACGCTATCGCCTAAAGTTCCACTGCGTCGAGCGCTTCAGATTCCCTTGCGAAAGAAGAGCAGATCGCTCGCCTTGAAAGCCACCGCTGAGAACAGAAGCTACAGCTCCGGTGCTCTTCTTCTTCACCCAAAGTGGAAAGGCTGACAGTTTTTTTGTTATTAATTTGTTATGTTAAGTCGGAGTAAACCTTTTTAATGATGAATATTGCCGTACATTGCACGAGGGATCTGTTCGCGTTGAGATATAATTGGACGACTTAAAGTATGATGATGCAAACTGTTCTCTGCTTATGATAAACAAAATAGAGAATTCATTGTAAAAACCGGCGCGACTGGGACGATGACCAAGAGAGATACACTAAACAAGCGCTATTTTCCACTAGGAACTCCTATCAACTCGCCCAAATGTCCACTCTAATAAAATAAAAAGGCTTGAGTAGGAGACGTCCTACGGCGCTCCTCCCAAAAGAACCAGCTCAACTCTTACTTCATTTTTGTTCTGCTTAAAAAGCGATTGTACTTCCCCAGGACAAACCGAGCAGCTACAGATTGAATGCACTAAAGTAAATTGACATAAAACAGTAGGGACATTTAGCGAACCGTTGCCGTGCTCCGCGTATGCTGCACCGGAGCTTTTCAAGCATGCTTTTAAGCGCGCGCCCGGGTGATACTGTGACCGTGGGCGCGCGCTTAAAAGCATGCTTCAAAGGCTCCGGGAGTACGGTACGCCGAACACGGCAGCGGTTTGCTAAGCGTCCCTAGTATAATCCGGCTACCATACAGGGCAAGCATATTCTACCGGGTGTCCCAAATAGCGGCCAGGCTCTTTAAATCGACCGAAAAATTCGGTTTCTTAACCTATCGCACTACGAATTTGTGCAGCATTGCCCACAAATTGTGTTTTTTTTTTTTGCTTTTTTTTCGTAAATTTTGCAAGAGCGAATTTGCCTGAGGAAAAAGTAAAGAAAGAAAAGGCTTAGCTCATATGGAAACGCAGCGAAGCCACTTGTCTTCAAACAATACGGCGCCGTTTCGCACGGGAGACAAGAGATGGCGCAAGTTGTCGCGACGCCAACTGCCGCCAACGAACGAGCATACGGCGCCGAGAGTCGGCGTCATTAGCAGACGATCTTTTCGACTCAAAAGCGGCCCGCGTTCTGCAGGCGGCGACAGTTGCAAAACCAAAAACAGACGCGGTAACAAAAAGGAACTGCAAAGCAGACGACATTCAGTACTCGGGAAGAAAAAAACAGTCAAAATATCCCGACAAACCATTTTTTAGTCGATTATGTGTTCATTCAATGTGTTTTGTTAGTAAGGATGATGAAATAATGCATTGGCAACTGATATCAAAAAAGCTCGTGCCGCTTTTGAGTCGAAAAGATCGTCTGCTAATGACGCCGGCTCTCGGCGCCGTATGCTCGTTCGTTGGCGGCAGTTGGCGTCGCGACCGCTTGCGCCATCTCCTGTCTCACGTGCGAAACGGCGCCGTGTTGTTTGAAGACCGGTGGCTTCGCTGCGTTTCCATAGGAGTTAAGCCTTTTTCTTTTCTTTACTTTTTCCTCAGGCAAATTCGCTCTTGCAAAATTTGCAAACAAAAAAAGAAAAAACACCATTTGTATGTGGGATGTTGTATATTATTTGTATCACCGATAGGTTGAGTAACTGAAAATCGTAATTTATTTAATAGCTTAGCTGCTATTTGGAATACTTGTTTGACTCATGCTGTAATTTCAATGACTGCGATACGCAGATAATACAATTCTCGGTACTGATATATTTCAGGTTACGTTGTCAGTGACGGTAGACGCCTTCCGCCGCTGGTACTTCATCACTATTAGACATGATGCCGCAGGTCCTCTAGCACGGCTAAAGTTGATTAAAAGAAGTCCAGTTGATGTCGACGTACCAAATAAAAATGAGCGCATCTCCACGTGGTGAATGATGTTGATTGGGCGAAGCGGCGTCTGCTTTGTTTTCATCCATCGTCAGAAAGAGAATCGTGGTATGAGAAACGTGGTGATATACGCATTTGAAGCTGCTTGATTGATCCCCTATTTCGTAGCGCCAGCTGCGTCTATAAACGTTGAGCTGAAATGCATGCATAGGTATTTACGCGATTATATACGTATTTGACCTGTATAGACTTTGAGTCGGCTACAGTGCAACGTACTGAACAATGTACATTTCCAGCTCTTGAGTTTGTTACCGTGATCTCAATATTTGCCGCTACTTGTCCTGCTTATGTCTGTGATCTCAATGACTGCGTAAGCGATGGATTAGAAATCCATCGGGACTCCACATATGTTCTGAAGTCCTGTCGAGTGACGGCAGACGTCTTCTTCTTTTGTACTTCATCACCATTAGACGCACGGCCGAGTCGGACGGACAGACGTCTTCTCGACTGGACGGACAGTGATTAGAGGCAAGACCATTAATGATGCGTGCCACTAGATACATAGAGGAGGGTATATATATGCAAGAGCTTCTGAGACCATTCGATATTACAATAAGTAAAAAGCCGTCAGGGACTCACTGTCTGCGTCCTGGATCGAACCCGTGAACCCCGTGATGGTAGACGACGCCGGGCATGGTGGGTTTGGAGGACCGGCGCACTCCGACTGAACGTAGTGTTTCCTGCAAGGCATCAAGGAAGATCAGCATGGCTACTGGGCCTCGTTGATTGTTCACAATGATCGTCCTATGTTAAAAACAAAACATGAACACAAGAAAGACAGGAGAGGAAAGGACACGTCGTGGCGTCTCCGCTTCAGTCTTATTTTTATCCATATTTTTTTAGTCTATGTGTCTGTATGTGTGTCCAGAAGTAAAATTAGAGGCGTCAGCGTTTGCACACTTGAACACGCAATTTACATGGTCACTACGTGGTGAATTTTTATTTACTTTATGTTAGTAAATACTTGTATGCAGGCGCACCACTCATCGCGAAGTCACTCGTCTATTCGCCCTTTTTCATTATTATGGCCCTTTTTTACATCATCTTTACTTCTAACGGTGACGAATACTCAAAAATGCATACTGCATTTGAGAATTAGGCGTACGTCGATGGTTGCACGTAGATTACTAAGCTTTGGGCCTCTTCGTCGTGTAAGCGGAAATAAATGTATGTGAGCCCCTGACTAAAGAAAAGTCACATTGATTGTGCTTCTTTTCCTGACTGTCTGCTAAATCACATGTTCCCCAAACTCAACACTGACGTTTTTATTCGCTTTTATATGAACAAGGCCCTTTTTCGTATCGATGCTTAGAAATACGTTTGTTTTATATATATATAACTTTTGAACTATAGATGTCCCCATTTTGATATTATCACAAAACAAATGCAAATCCAATCTAGGTACTCACTGTATGTAAATTACAATGTTCTACCTCGCGACGCCGAGTTTTACAGTTTACTGTAAGAACATTTAATTCATTCGTTCCACTCTTAATTATCTCTCTTCTTTGACGATCCTCTGAAAGAAAGCGGCGTTCCACAAAGCTTTCAATCATCCAACCAGTTCCTTCAACAATTCCGTTAGCAAACACCAAAACCCCTCCGACCCACAGTACCACAACTAAGGCAAGCCGATCTTTCGACGACAACCCGCCCTAATTAACCCAATACTCAAACCCCAAAACGACTTCATCTTGCAGTGCTATGCTGCTCCCTAAGCGACCGAAAAACTCCAAAGGAACTCGAAGTCATCAAGTCCCCTCGAACGTGGTGCTGCGCGCGCCAACAACGGCGACTCCCGCTTCTATAGCATATTCCGACTTTTACAATATCATTTTGGGACTTCCGTTCAATTCGATTGATTTATCGATTCAACCGCCCGCCCGCCCGGTCGACTCCGCTGCCTCCCCGGCATTCGTGTTCATCCATCACGACCCCCCCCCCCTCTCCCTTTTCCCTACTGCCGATACTTCCTGCTATTCCATGGAAAGGAGGTTTCGTTTACGCTGGAAGCAAAACGTCGATGCACGGGGAAGGATTAGCATTGATCGCTAGGCTCGCTCGCAGCGGAGTCTTTAGCGTCGAAGCATGCTTCGAAATGGGGAATGGAACGAGGAAGGGAAAACAATGAACGGGACTCAAATGTGTCGGGGTACTACATAAATTCCCTGGAAGCGTGCGCGCAAGTGTCCTCCGCCGACCGAGAGATACACACCGATACGCATACGACCCTTCTTCCGTCGAGGCTGGGCAGGGGGGTGAGGAGGAATTTATCTGTGTTTTCTCAGATGACCCTTGGTTTGTGTCGCCAGGGTTTGTGCGCGGGGTCGAGCAACTTTAACGGGTCATCTGCTAAGCGTTTGCGTGGCTCTGTCTTGAGGCGTGCACGACCCATGTGTATGCGTGTAACTTGCGTACGTTATTTCCGTGGATGTAATATACACGTGTGAATCTGTGAAAGACGTGTGACACAGTTGTGCGTATATCTGCAGTGACTATTTCGTGTGCCTATGGCACACGTTTATTTCTATCTAAAGTTCGAGTATAACATGCCTGCAAGAATGTGGAGACATCTCATGAGACGCAAATGAGGCACGTTCACATTAGCCAGAAGTGGGCTTATGAAGTGCGTATGTCTCACACGAGCTACACGCGCGAATACATCTCATGTGCATGTGTAGCGTGATAAAACGCAAAGAAAGCAAACGACAATACCAAGCTGAGAAGGGACACGAGACAAGATCTTGTTCTGTCTTCGTTTGCTACAGTTCTCATCCTTCGGCCTTTCGGCGCTGTTGTTGTTCTTTTTATATTCGTTCAACTCACCACCAAATTATTATGGTGTGCAACATACTTGACCGTTGACAGTGTGAGGAACATGCGGCATGTTAACATGTGCCGTAACGGGTACCCGGTGTAGGTATGAAACACCCGTGTCACGCGCAAGACGTATGTTTTGAATGCACGTAAATCATACTTGAGTACATTTGTGTCTGAGAGTTTCGACTGGAGCACGGTGAAGTGCGTCTGAACTTGAAACGTGATGTATTTGCGACTAATGTGCGACACGCATGTGTGTGCATCCTCCGAGGCGTGGTGATGCTTGTGAGCGTGTCTCTGACACGGGCACTCATCCGGTGCGTGTGTAAAACAAGTATGGACAGAAATGTATGTATCTCAGATAACTGCAAAGCACAGACGCAGTCGTTACCACACGGCACGTGGTATGCGCACATCGAAAAATTTTCAAAAACGGTAACTAATGTTTGTCTGACACATGTCATTAGCACATCTAGTTGTGTCTAGGACGGGTGCACAATGCTGACCAATGTGCATTTGTGGGGACTCGTCAAGCTGCGACTGTTGCAGCTTTACGTACCTGCTAGCATCCTTCTTGTAGAAACAAATGACGCATTCAACTAAACGGAGCCCATTACAATTTATCTGAAAAGGGCACGTGGTGCATCTGAATCGCATGAGCAATTTGTCTGTAACACAAATTCATTGGTTTAGTTTATCCGATACAGGCGCAAAACGTCAATATCTGTTCACAAAAAAATATATATAACAAAGTATTTTACTCTGTTTCGCCTCGACTGCGACAAAATCAGAGCCTACGGTAGCGTGCTCCGTGGTCTAAGTGCGTCTGCCATGGTCGATCCCACAATGCTCTGAAGCATTACCTTGAGGGTTCACTCTTACGCGAGCAAGTCTAGGCAAGGCAGAGGGCACGCTGGAAACTCCGGAAGTAAACTTGACAACTCCGGAAGTAAACTTTACAATTCCAGAAGTAAGCTTGGCAACTCCGGAAGTAAACTTTACAACTCTGGAACTAACTTCTCTATATTCACTATATAGTTCCTGATACATTTTCTAAAAAAGCAGGGCTTGGCGAGGACCGAGCATCTGATTATCGTTTCGCAGCCAATCAGGTTGCAGCATTAGCAAATAAGAACGCGGAAGAACCAATCGCGAAGCGAGAGGCTTAAATTAACATAATAGGTCACGCCTTGCGTTTCTTAGCTTGGCGGTGACTGCAGTGTGCGGAAGCTTGACAATGTCTGCTCGAGCACGCTTGCGAGTGTAGCCTAATCGCGTTAAGGGAAGACATGACGATCACTGACGACAACGTACCCGATGTAGAGTAAGACGACAATCAGCAGAAGCAGGGTGAAGCTGAGGATGAAGATAATAAGGCTCTTGTCGGATTTCTCTGCTCCAGGTGACAAAGTGAGGAAGAGAAACGGGAAAAACAATAAAAGAAAACCACTTAGTTAAGTCATCGGCGATGGGGCTTAATAGAATCTCGTAGTAGGATCTCATCAAGTTGGGTTATAGTCGAATGTTACGAGTTCACGCTATACTACTCGTGGACACTACATCGACGCTTTTTTTATTCGTGGCTTGCATTGACGCCACATCTGCTGCCACTGTGGCGGTTTTGTTGCTTAGAGCGTATTTTCCGCGGGGTACATCACTGCCCAATTTGTTTGATTACCAGCAGGGTACGGTGACGTCACGTGCAAGCCACGTATATCTCAGCCACGAAAGTCCATCACGCGCATGCGTACTCTTCGTTAAAAATGCATCTCTTTGCAATCCGAAAGATAAGAGGAGAAAGCACGCGACGGTTAGATTAACTAAGAACATTCTAGACTAGGAAACGTAGAGTTGACACAAATAGTTGGTAAATCAACGCAATAATAAAAGTATTTTGCTTAAAATATTTTAAATAATAACAAGTTCATCTTCTTCTCACGTGCCTCTTGTTTAAGGACAAGCACTAAAAAATACAAAATAAAGTAATTAGGATTTTAATGAGCGATTTTTTTCAAACTGGTAAACTACAACGAACAAACCGAAACAGATTAGCATTGAATTGCGGTAGCAGAGCACAAACCTAGAAGGATACGAAAACGAACCAAAGTAACATTGGCTGACGAAACGCGGACGATATGTCTTGGTTAGGAGACGCTGAACAGAATTTGCAGTTTGTATTTACAAATAAGGCAGAGAGAAAAGGTGGCCCACTCACCGGGCCTGCAGACGTACTTCCAGTAGATGAGCTCCCTCTGGTAACCGTTCTCGCAGTCGCACACATTACTCACGCAGAGCGCATGCTCGTCCATCTCGATGCACTGGTTGTGCGAGTAGCACTGGCTCGGGAAGAAGCCTGCAACGAGACACAGAAGCGATCAAGGACCAAGGCCTCGATCTAAAGGAGGCTTCGAATACACTCGCAAAAATTCCCGCACGCGTAGTGCCCGGTGATGCACTCGGACAGCCAATCATTGATCGGCTTTTTCTGTGTCCCAACTTGGCCGGTGAGCAGGGACACCGCCATATGGCGAGCAAGTTTGTCTGCTCCTTCTGGAGAGGGTACAGTGATGTCATAGCTCCGAGCTCTGATTGTAACATGTGGAGGTTGCTCAAATGCGGCGGCGTCTGCTGGTTGTAGCAACATCTACTTTGTGTTCATAAACCCATGTTCGTCGTCCGGCCAATCCAATAATATGATATTTCAAGATTCTAATTACATAAACAGTTTCGAAATACTTGATATAATCACAGAAAACAAAAGAAACGCAGGGCGTGACAAGCTCTGATCGCCTTATTATCGCACCGTAGGGAGCGAGGTTGAGGAATTAGCCGATGACTACGCGGAGAGGGTAACCGGACAAAACATCACCGGACAAAAGCTCACCGGACAGAAGCTCACCAGACAAAATCTCACCGGACAAAAGCTCAACCGTTTTCTCCCAGACGGGGACAAAAGCTCACCTCATTTATTTTTGCTACCCGGGCGAAACACGGGCTGGGATAGAGTACGGACGCGATGGACATTGCACCATTTTTTAGGAAAACTGGTACCCCGTCCCACGCGAAAATGCCGACAAATAAGCCATAACAGGCAGAGAAGCAACGATTTGGGACCAAAATTTAGGTCAACTAAATTGAGTGGAGCTGATAAGATCAAGCTTGCTTGACTCAAGGTATGCCCGAGCACCCTTGTACCACACCCAAGAAACTTCGTGAACTGAATTTCTTAAACCCGAAAAGCGACCGCAGAAGCGAAGTCACCCTTCGATGACCTCGCTTTTTCATTGTGCTTATGTCACGCTAAACGCGCACATGAAGGTTAGGCACAGTGTCTCTTCATTGCTAATGCATGGGTTTTCTTGGGGTTCAGGGTAATATTTGAAGTGAATGGTCAAGACAATTAAATTCTTTCCGTCATTGTGCGTCGTAAATGTATTTGAAATCAAGGATTATTTATATCATGGTGAAGCCAAAGGGAAACTGAAGCAAAACTGTAATGTACAACCCATTGAGTTGCGAATTTTGAAAAATATTTTGATGGAATGGAAGTTGGGCCTTTTGGGAGTTTGGATAAGCTGGCGCTCCCTCCACCACAACTTGTGCCCGAAGGACTAACCTACATCAGAGAAAAGTCTACCGGTGACATCGGCAACCTGCTGGACTATTTTGATTGCACGTATATATATGTAAACAGCCTCTCCGGTTATGCTTCTGCTCCTTCTGCGGTTTCACCCAGAGCGAATATTTTCCTTGGCCTGACTGCGCCGACGACAACGGAAGTTTTCCACAGAACGGTAGAATATGTACGACGCCACTCTTCAAGATAAAGACCGGACCAACAACACCTGCGAAGGGTGAAATATTGGGTTCCAGAAGCTTGTCGGCCACGCCAATCCAAGCATCTAGAGGCTGGTTGAATGCAGACAGAAAAATCAAGCGCTTGTTGCCACGGCATTGACACAAGCCCGGAGAGGTGAACCCTAGACAAGCGGGCGCGAAAAACCACTCTGCGCCTGCAAAATCGGCTGAAAAATATTTTCGAGGGGTTCCAGGTACACTGAGATCTACCAAGACTGCTGGAGTTACTAAGGGGCTGCATTCGCTTTTAACCAATCGATAAATGAACTTGTTTCTACTCTAATCGACAAACCATGCGCCTGCCAGAGTTAATTTATCGTCGCATTTTAGTGTAGCAAGCATGAGCCTAAGTTGTCCGCACTCGTGTTAAGACCAACATGAAATTTCATCCTGGTGAGGTTTTGTCTTGGTTTGTGAAAAAATGGGTGAGCTTTTGTCCGGTGAGCTTTTTTCCACGATTCCGCGGAGAGACACTTCACCAAAAAGCAAGAAGCTTGAACACTAAGACGTGCCGCGCGTCAGTTACTGTAATACATTTAGGGAGAAAACAAGTATAAACCCTCCTATAAAAAAAAAGATATGTTTAGTTTTACGAAAAAAATTTGTCAAATTCGTTGTGCATATGTACAAGAAGTGATGTGCCACGTCCCATAGTTAATATATTGAGCGTTGCTGTTGCAGTAAATCATGCATATGCATATGCGGTCTCTTCTTTCTTTTTTTTTACTTTGTTTTAATAGGTATATTTCGTTTGCGCCGTTGTCTGTCCCCAACGTTGCTTCCTCTTTTTGCTTCTTTTTCTTTTTTTGTGTGTTTTCTTCTGTTAATGTTGGAAGTTGCATTGTACGTTTAATCATTTCATGTGGCTTCGTCAAGATGTCCTTGGGACAGCTTTTACAACGAGCCTCCGGTATCCTGTACGTCGTACTTTATGCAAAAACAAACATCAACACAAAAACTAAATTGCTACATTAGTCGCGCGATAAGGACAACGCCAACTCGCTCTTACTGCAACAAGACTACGAGAAGACACGGATAAACATGTTTGCGCGCCGCAACAAAAAAAAAGGAAAAAAAAACTACAACCCGGAATTATGGCTAAAAAAACAATAGCTCGGACAAGAGAAGCGTGATAAATGATACAAAACTTGCTTGTTTTTTTCTCGGCGAACAACCGGTATTGTTCCCCGTGGTTTTATCTTCTCATTTCTCTTGCCTTTCTTTTTTTTTCGTCTTTTTTTAAGCGATGCCGAGGCATCAGAACGCCAGTGTACGATCTCTCTGAATCTGCAGCGCGCATTAGGTATGCAAATATGTTTCCGCGCTGCGCGGGGCTATTTTCTGTTTTGGTTTGTTAGACGTGGCTGTTCTATCAAGCGACGCTTTTGCATCGACTCAAGCGGTATGCACACGCACCTTTCGCGGCAAGAGTCCTCTTCGAATCGCTTATTCACGCGGTTACTTATACGCTGCCAGTCGTGTTTCGGGGTATGAATTAAGCGGCTTATGGTACGCCGCCGTCAAACTTCTCGTACACCATACAAAAGACATGGTGGGCGCTGCAGACATATGATGTCAAAATTATGTGCGGAAAAGTCTCGAGCATGTTTGCTTCATACGTTTGCATGCTTCTAACATGTTTGCAGACAGTTTTCACAGCGGAGCTGTTAAAGGGCTAGTTTCTCCAGTATCGTGTCCGTCAGCAAAAAAATGATGACACGAAAATCTGGACAGCTACCGCCATCTATGAGCGACGGCGGCAACCAGAGAACCGGCTCGCCGCTTGTCTGGTTGCTGCCGTCGCTCATAGATGGCGGTAGCTGTCCAGCCTTTCCACTCTGGCTTGCCGACTTGCGGCCGACCATTAGTACTTCATTCCCTTCATAGTATCATAGTACAGCTTCGCTGACCTTTTCCTTCTTCACCAGAGTGAAAAGATTGAAAATTTTGTGTTTTTTCTTCTCTTGTTTGTGACCAATATTGACAGCACAGTCGTACAAGAAAGAAACGCCCCTCAGACAATAGGGAGTTTTAGTGAACCGTGTTTGCACATCCGATACGGTATACGATAGCTAAAATTCTGGCACGAACTGCGCATGCGTGGGTCTCATTCAAGTAGCGCATTCGCAGTTCGTTCCGGAGGGCACGTCGTACCTTATCGGATGTGCAACAACGGTTCCCTAAAACTCCCTAATGTCTGCGGACAGTCTTTTGTACGATGTATTATCAGCGCGAACACGGTTTTACAAGTCAAACCACATGCGGACCATTCCAGCTTCAAAACGACAAACTTATCTGCTTCGCGTTTTGGCCGCGAGGCTGCGTCAGGTTTCGCTGCCGACTTTGCACATTTAAAGACGAGCAAAGCTCCCGCGTTTAACTCCTTCGTGTGTTTCCCGCCGAGTGGCGCTGCCTCCCTCAGTTGCGTGAAACCGGAATTCCAAAGTACGGTGCCTGGAGCGCTTCTGCGACTGGTGCGTTTACCAAATCCTCAAAAATATGAACCGCTGGATATTCCGTTTTATGACGTCATACAAGTGTCGTGCTGTGGCCCGCCGCGATCCTGGCGGTATAATACAGCAGCGGGGGTAGATGTGGCAGACGCCTGTTGTACGGTAAGCTCGCTTTCAGCTCGACAGTTCACGGCAGCTTCGGCAGCATTGAGTTGAGACGCGGTGGCGATAGCAACCACCGCGTGTGCTCGCCTTTTTTTACAGCGGAGCTGTTAAGGGCTAGTTTCCCCAGGATCGCGTCCCCCGCAAAGAAACGAAGACAGCCGAACTCTGGACACCTACCGCCATCTATGAGCGACGGCGGCAAGCCACGTATCTGGTTGCCGCCGTTGCTCATAGATGGCGGCAGCCTTTCCACTCTGGCTTGCCGACTTGTGGCCGGCCATTACTTTCCATTGTACAGCTCCGCTGGTCTTCCTTCTTCACCAGAGTGGAAAGGCTGAAAGGTTTTCGTCAGCATTTCTTCGACCAACCACCAGGGGCGCGACACCCACCGGCATAAAGCGCCGGCTCCTGTGAAGCAGTTTGTCGCCATTTAGGAACTATTTCCGAAGCATGGGCGGTATAAGAGGGTAAATACACCATAAAGTTGACATTTGGCTAGTTAGAAGTCTAACAAATTCAATTGTTAGCTCAGAAAATAGAGAAAAAAATAACTTCGTGCGCTAATAACTCAATATGTAAAATACACCAGTCGAAGACGCGCTTCAGCCACCATAATTTCGCTTGATTAGTAATTTATACAACCTCCGTGGGTGCGTTGTTTTGTTTGTTTGTTTTTTCTTTTTTTTTTTCACTGACGCCAATGGGAAAAGGGTTGCCGTCCCCTCACCTGTGACGCAGACGGGCACTCCGTGAAGGAACTCGATGCGGAAGCCCTTCTTGCACTGGCACTGCCAGTGGACACAGTCCGAGTGGGCGTCTCCCAACTCGCACGCCGTACGGGTGATGCATGTCTCTCCCAGCCGACGCTCTGAAACGCCGAGCAGCAGAAATCAGCTCTTGAACAACTGGCGAGCACAACCTTGTATCGCAAAATAGGTAAAGGGTTCGGCCATATGAGCTAGTCCAGCGGCATTCGGGCCGGGGCGGCTCGAAAATCAAGCAATGGGACCCAGGAAGGTACGTTAAGCTGTTAACAAAGAGGTCGGAATGGACTATCAGGTTTCCTATTGTCGCAATGCGGCAGTCGGTTTCATAGCGTAGCATGCCCGAGAGGCGCACCCTATGCAGAAGTTTAGCCTTTTCGGCTAGCGTTAAACTGGGCCAGCTCATATTTCCACTAACTGTACATGCCCACTTCAGAAGGTAAATTGTGAAACTCTTCTACAACGGCGGTGACCGAAGGCACTCTCGAGGAGCTGCAGCTCTACATCAATTCAGGCTCATGACGTCACTTTTCGAAGGAGATGTTTCCGCGCACGCGCAGTAACCCCTGAGAAGAATCAGGTTTGACCTCTCTGTTTTTTCAGCCCTACCATTACTTGACTTTCGAAAGAGAAAGGAAGGAAGGAGGCTCGCGACAGCCATCTTGAATACGCGGGTTTTTACAGTACTTTTCGAGCAATTATTTGGGATATAGTTTCACTGAGAATAATATATCATTTTGTGAACGCATACGTTGAAACAATGTCTCGTTATCATAAATTATTGATTAAAAAACATCATAAGATATACAAGTGAAACAGCCCTGCAGGTTTCGATCGATTACTACCGACTTTCTGTCAAATATACTTGATGTGACAGCAACGCTAATGTATTAGACTGCTTTCCTGGGTTTTTTGAAGTGTGTTTAAAATATAAAACATTTTCATTTATAGACTGATTTCATATTTGCTGAAACAAACGTAAAATCAAAAACATTATGAAAACATGCTATAGACGTTTGCAAGCAGCCGCACTTCAACGGCTAGTCTGGCCACCGTGGATGAAAGACGCTTCGTTTAGGTGCCAGTCTGGAAACCGTGGGACGCCTTAACAATGCTTGGCCATCACATGATCCTACACACACCAGCAGCAAGATGGCGGCGCCCAGAAGCCGCGATGACGAAGCATAAAAGCTCGCGCCGTAATTGATTGAGGTTAGGGGAAAACAAAAGCACAAGGATGCATTTGGCGGGTAAACAAAGGCACCAGGTGCACAAGATGAAGACAATCTTGCGCGGCGTATATACAGCAGTTTTTTGTATTTATTTATCAAAAACACACACACAAGAAAAGTTGGTTATGATCACTTGGTGGGATTCATAGGGAAAGGCAGAAAAACGGGCGCTCTCCAAATATAACCTGCACGTGTGATGATCGCCACCCCACACCAAATTTAAAAGTAGCTCTCAAGCTTGTGCGAGTCTTCTGCGCATGTGCGAGCCTTCTGCTGCAGCGCATGCGCACTTCGCACGGGAGGGCCTATCGTACCGTAGGATATGCAAAAACGGTTCCCCAAAATTCTCTAGCGTCTGCAGCCTGTTTTTCTTTTTTTGTATGAGGTATTATCAGTGTGGCCGCGGCTTTAGGGGATTCAGGATAATTTGATGAAATAATTAAATAAGAACGGCCGACAACCTAACAACTTGGAGAGAAGGAACTGTCAGAATTTTGAGATGCCTTCCCGTGCAAATTTAAAGTTGAAGTCGACTTACCGGGCTCTTTGTTGTAGTTCTGGTGATCTATAAAGCAAATTTGAGAGAGAATAGAAACAGGAATCAATTAAGAAATACGCAGCACAAACGGTTCCAAAGAACACAACCGCATCGCCTCGTAAAACAAAAGCTCAGCGAAGTCAGTTTAACGTTAAAACGAAATACCTATGGCGTCTTAATTGGGTGGGCTTCATCGATCCTTAAGAGCCCCGAGACATCTTCCCAACCACACTCTCTTATAGTGCGAATACCGGAGAATACAAATACGCGTTCAACACCACTTAGACTAATTGAGAACCTGTAAATGTCGCTAATGTATTTTGCGTTGAGTGAAGTCGACAGAGTGTTCCACCATTACCTCTTGAGATTTTTAAAAGATATCATGAAACGTAGCATACATTTTGCTTACACTATACGAAGTAA
The DNA here is from genome assembly GCA_037355805.1 of Ixodes ricinus. Lineage (NCBI taxonomy): Eukaryota > Metazoa > Arthropoda > Arachnida > Ixodida > Ixodidae > Ixodes > Ixodes ricinus. The sequence continues at coordinate 68,246 of JAZHYW010064110.1, forward strand.
AAATAACTTTTTGTGGTTATATTTGGTAGATGTGTATCTTGTTTTAGTTTAGTATATATGATAATATAAAATATTATTGATTGCCGATACAATTGATCTCTGTCGAGTCTGGTAGCACCGCAGTTAGAAGCACTGCAAGGGGCTTGCACTGCGAGCTCCAAACGATTTTAAAGTGATTCTTCCAATAATATTCGCATTGAATATCAACAAACGTTGTATCACTGTGCGCTCGCGAAGTTACCACTACATGCTTTACATTAAAGACCCAAATCGTAGCGCATCGACCAAACTGAACACTGTATAGTGATGACATGAGAAATGACAACAAAATAATTTTGGATAGTTTGAATAACGCAACTGTTTCACCAATCAATTACTGTTACTCTCATTAGATGTGTCATCCACTGAGCTTTTAATGCCCCGTATCGGAGCAGACGCAACTGACGTCGAAGAGGACGCTATAACAACGCCAAAAATGCAAGCTTTGATGTCGCAAGCGCAACTGATTACGACACGAATCTTTTTTACCTCGGATAGCTATACACACGTATGCAGCAATTATTTCTGAAGATCTCGATGAATGCTCCCTCGTCAAGACTCAACACGTTTTTTTTTTGTTTTTTTTCTTCGCGTATATATTTTTGCTTTTTTTTTTGCGTAACCGAAATTTGATGCCTCCTTCCTATTGAGAGAGAAATTTCCACACCGCGCGATCGATACCGAAACGCAATCCGTAGCTCCGAGCTTCAGCTGACCGGCTTGTGAAATCAATCCTCCCTTTAAAAATATACATATACATATATATATATCGCGCAGAGGCACACCGGTGCAAATTCATCCATCACCGTTTTTGTTTGAGTAATAATAGGAAAATAAATGACCCCCGCGATATCAAATTGAAAGTGGACGCACGGTTCAGTGAAAGAGCGAGAGAGAGAGAAAGAAAGAAAGAGGGAGGAAGAGAAGGTTCCCTCCCCCTCTCCGCTGGAAGTGGGTCATTTTATGACGACACGCAGTAGCCCCCTCTCTCCACTTCCGGTCTCGCATCAAGCCGTCAGGCTCCTTGATTTTTTGTTTTTGTTTGTTTTCTTATTCTGTTGCAGATTTCTATATTAAATTGTGTTGGACCAAACATGAAGACCCTGCTTTGCAAGAGCCAACGACGCGTTCAGATAATGTATCGCCGAGCGTCGGTCTTTGCCTCACGACAGCAAATTTATGCGGCGAAGCAAGCTTAAAAGGGGCATCAGCTCGCTTACAATGTAGCAAGATTGAGGCTTCTAAATTCGTTACTCGCTTTTTCCGCGCATTGGGTCGGCACTATCCGCGCTTATACGATTTTGGTGCATACAGGGCACTAAATTTAACATGGATTAGTTTCATAACTATATAATGAATGGATCAGCAATTTAACCGATGCTCTTTGGCAGCGAGTGCCTTGGAGCATCGTGGTTTCGTTACATTCTTCCGCACAATCCTTTGCATAAAACGCTGGATGTGGCGCCATGTGACACGATTCTGGCCTCGTTCGCCTTCTTATTTCATTTAATACATCCGTAATATATTAATTCTAGCATCTCAATCGTTCGTCTCATCATTCAATACCTCTCGCACAACTAACTCAACGCGAAAAAAAATACCGATCATCTGTGATCGTCACGCAACAAGATGGTCTGCACGAACCTCAAATCGAACGAAACCAAACAAAGCAACAGATTCCGTTAGGTTCGTATTAAATAACCCGTCGTCTGACAACAGTGAATGACCCGCGTAGACAGATTCTTATCTTAATTTCCAACGGACAAGCGCCTTAAGCCTACCTCGCTGCTGCATACGAAAAGCTCCGTTCACATCGGGAGTTTTAACTCCCTCGACCACACACTAGGCTTGCGTCTCTAGCTTTGTTCGAATACAGTCGCTTGAGATCCCTAAACGACCTACCCCACGCATTTCTCAGTTTGTTAATCAGTAGCCATTCGCTTTCATATGGAGGGCCAACGAAATAAATCAAACAAAACATAAACCTCCGGAAACCTGGTCAGCTTTCGGGACCGAGCCCCGCTCCCACGAAAGCATCAAACCTCCTTCTAGTGTGATGCTGCAAAAGATGGAGTCGCTACACGGCGTATTCGCGTGGGTACTCACTGAACGCAGAGTTGGCGTAATCCAGGAACGATGTAGCCAAGAAGAGCAGCGTTCCGTACAGAGTCAGCATTCCAGAGTTTTGTCGACAGCGATCATCGCTCCTCCATGCGATGTCGGCTCTGCGCTGCTTCGCTTCCCGCTGTCCCGAGGGAAGAGCGAAGGAAAGGGGAAAAACGGGGAAAGAGGGAAATGGGTCGTCTTCTTCCCGCAGCCGATTTCCCCCTCTTCTCCCTAAACCGTGCGGCTCGGTCCAGTCCTCGAAAACCGCTCAATTTCCCTTCTCGAAAACGTCGCGTCGCCGAGATTCGAGGCCTAACCTTGAATAATGTGGTCGCTTTCCTCTTTGTCTTGTTTCGGTTGTTGTTCTTGTTGCTTGGCGGAAGGCGACAACGCCGACGCTAGAACGCGCTTCGGAAACGCGGAGCGTTTGGCGTCGCTGTCGATGGGGAGAAGGGGAGAACGGACGCCATGTTGTCTCCCACTCTCTCCCTTCTTCTAGTTGTTTTTTTCGTTCTTCTTCTGTTTGCTCCCTCGCCCTTTTTTTCCCTCCTCCGCGCGGTGTTGCCAGACTGCGCTGTGAAGCGGTTGGCAACAAGAGGTCCCGCCGCCTGCGAAAGAGGCAGCTGGGGAAGCGGGTTTGTGCGGGTAGCAACGTAGGGAGTCTAGGGAAACGCGCGGTAGAGCTCGACGCGCTGGTTTCGTACTAGTAGTTTCGTATTCAATCGAGTTTCAACGTTTTTGGATAAAATATTATCTAAAAAAGAATGCTAATTGTTAAAAAGCTTCTTTGTGTTTCCTCATTCAATTTCGGGAATCCATTTTCCACTTTTCTTGTCATGTTTACTGCGACCTTTTTTCTTTTTTTTACTGTTTCTGTAAGTCGGCGTATGTGTGAATATTTTTCCATGCGGGTAATTTTAATGCAGCTGATGATAGGATTGTTTCCCCTTGGCATTTAGCAAAAAATACGACCATGTTTTCCTTGCACTACCCATAGATATACCTTTGCAGCCATTGAGACTGTCTTGGTTAATACGAAACTGGTGAACAATTTTTTTAATGTCATTCAATAATTTCTCAATTACATAACTTTTTAGTCGTGTGTGTTCCTAGAGTTACAAAAACACTAACGGTTCATATTTGTTCCTCCTAAAATGGCGCACATTTTTTCTAAAAAACAAAAAACATATCATTTTATTTATCTTTTTTTATAATAAGCTACAAACTAAATTTATTCTAGGCGAGTTTCAATCTAATTTAATTCTATCTTATTTTCGTTGCTTCATTTCACAAGATAGCGTGTCAAGGATATCAAGAATCTTCCAAAAACTAAACGCGCCTGTTCCCGCAAGCTGGCTTCCCCACTGAAAGAGAAACGATGAGGCGAAGCCACTGTTCTAGGAGCACCTTCGTTTTTTGCCTAAAAGTAACCCATCAAACATGATGTATTGATGTGAACTCGAAACGCGTCAATATTTTCTGCATAACGATGCACTTAAAAATAAAAATTCTAAACGGAGCGAGGGTTAGCTTCACTTTAGCGAGCGTAGCCAGCCCAATCGCAATAACCATCGGTCTCTCCCGAGAAAAAAAAGAAAAGGAAAGGAAGGCATCATGTCCACCGAGCAAACAGACAAGCCTCTTCGGCGCATCGAAGTCGCCTTCTAGGAGCAATCATGATTGTTCCGGCGGTTCCAAGCTAGGCTTTTCATCGTTGCTAGAACAGCGTTCGATGAAGGCGATTCTCTCGAGACATAAATGAGGAATGCTTCGCCGCTTCTCCTCATCTTTTGGATTCAGTTGCTGCAACAGTTCTGCTCCACGACCCATGGCGGTGAGCAGACCACCTTCCTCCTCCACCTTCCCTTCACCACTTCCACCAACTCGAATCTGTTGATCGCAATGCTTTTCTGTTGATGCCTCGACTTGCGCGAAAAAAAAAGTTTCATCCAGTCTTAGACGAGCTACGTTATGGCTGTCGCCAGCAGCTTTCCACGTGAAAGAGGCCTAAATTTATATAACAGAAAAATCAGAACCGCACGGATGCGGAGTATGTAGGGCTCTGGGCAGGCCAAACTTAAATGTCAGAGGTCAGATCCGGCTCGGGGTGCTTTGGGACTCTGAATAAGTTTAATCCGTGTAATAGTTTAAGACTTTTTGTTAAACACTTTGTTTCCCTTAGTTTCTCTGGGTTGTGCTTTCCTTTAGATCCTGCTTTTGGCGGGATCAATAACGATCCTAGTTTATTCTCGGGTCAAGATGAAATCGCGGGAGTTCGCTGGCCCCTCGTAGGAGATCCGGAAAATGGATTGCCCGAAAATGGAAACGTCGGTCGCTCAATCGAAACCAGGCGGTAGCGACCCATGACGTACTGCTCGCTTATATTTCGTAAGACAAAAGAGAACTTCTAATTGATCGTGGCAGGGGATAAAGAAGTATAAACCTAAACTATTTTGTTTTTAATACGGTCGTGTTTGCGCTTCGCGTGCTTTAGATGCGTTCGCTACCAGTGTTTTGGGGGTCTGCTTTAATTGAATTTATATTTCGTGCTCTTGGTTAGTTTGTTCCAGCAGGTCTAGTCATTTATTGCACGAGAGTTTAGCGCAAGGAGTTTGTGCGTAAGGGTTCAAGGAATGAGGAGTTTTTTACACAAGGTAATCGGGCCCTCAAAAAAATCGGGGAACACATTTGTATCCTAACATTTTTTTTGCATCAATATTACAACATAAATGAAGCACAGTAATCGGCTTCTTTTATGGAGCACAGAAAACAAATATTCAACCGCGTAATAGTAAGCACTTGGAGAATCTTCGGCACAGTCCTCATTACGCGAACAAACAAAAGGCACTCCTCGCCAACATCGTGACGGCATTTCTCGTTGCGTGGTCATAACAATATTCATTACAGACTGCTCACGAACGTGCTCTTTTTGCTTGCCGGTGTATGGCCGTCAAGTGCAACAAAGCGTACTAACAAAACGTCCTTGCCATGCACGTGAGCAGCGCCTGTTAGATGTGCGCTTAGTGAGAACACGCTCACATATATCGACGAATACAAAACAAACGAAAGTCTGCTCGTCCCTTAAAGAGGGCGCCTGCAATCATAATTAAGCGTCTACCTTTTTTGCGGTTTCCACGTCTCTTGGGGTTCGGGCAAGCCAGCGGGCACGGAGAGAGTAACTAAATATCAGTGCGTCATATTTTAACCGGACGACGCGGAAACCTCCTCCACCGACGGGGGCGACCCGCGGTACCGAAAGCGCGCGTAATGTGACGTCTTAGGTCCTGGGCTTACTACTGGTCAGAGCCGCTAAAGGCTTCTTTTTAGTCGAAATACAAAATATAAGCGGCGCGAACCGTTTCAATTATGTATAAAGGTAGTTTTTGTTCAGTATTTTAGATCAGAAAAGAAACAAATGCAGTTTATAAAGTACGGAAACAAGTAATGATCCGTCGACATACCCGCCACCAAGCGGTGGAAAAGGCGGCGCATACTAGAAAGGAGTAGTGGGATCAGGCGCCGACACGGAAAGGTCCCGGATGTACGCGGCGGCGCTGCGGCCGTAGGGACCGAAGGACCCGACCGGCTCTGAGCGTTCCCAAGGCCTTCGGTGAGCAGCTTTGTCTGGCGGTTTGGCCGTTTCGCGGTATGGCAGCGCGAAGTGGCTCCCATTCTGAACTGATCTTTACCCCGTGTTTGCTGTCGTTTGTGGCCAATGAAGTGTTATGCCGAAATAGTCTTTAATCGCGCAGCAAATGCAATGAGAGCCGCTCTAGCTGCCCGCTACATACAGCCTATCCAGAACACGCTTTAGTGGCGCCCTCTCGCGCCGTCGACACGGAGTACGGCAGCCGTGAGCGCTCGCTCAGCTCACTACCCCTCGTCTAGTTCACGGCCACTCAAGCAACCAAGGACGTCATGAAGGAGGTTATTTTTTGCTTGTTTTTGTAATTTTAATTTGCCTATAACTTTTAAAATAAAGCGAAATTTGAGAAAAGAAAAGTGTCATTAAGTTACTACGTTCAGTGCGCTCAGGTTTGGTGCAGATTAAAAATTAGTAAAAAAGCCATTGCAGGACCCCTTTAACGAAATAAACAGGGATATAATTTGAAGAATGTCTCTTTTGCCCCACCTCGGGCTCTAGCTTCCTGCCTTCGATAGTGCTTCGGAGTCTCGCGAGCCTCGAGCGTGCGCTCGCACCCAAAGCATAACGGAAGGCAATGAGCGCGCGCTGGAGGTATGGCATCCAAGAAATACGCAATGCCGTTCTTATCCTTTCAGTAACTATAGCTGCGCTTGATGGATGATTAACACAGATGGGCCGTAAACCTTAATAGTAGCACACACACAAAAACAAATTGCTGCAGCCAATGACCGCTCCGAAACACGACGCTTCACCAGCGACGTCATGACGAAATAACTGCACGCGAGAAACGTAGGTGAACAGAAAACCCAGGCGCAAATGAGCTGGTGAAGATTGAACAGAACACAACTCCGAGACCGCGGGTAGGCGGAAAACGACAAGCACACGAAACGTCCTTGAGACTTTTTTTCCTTGTGCGTGTGTCGTTCTTTGCTTACCTGAAGTCTCGAGGCTGCGTTATTATGTCTAAGGAATGGATTTATGGATGCATATGCCGCTGGCTGAACCCTGTCAATCGGGTGACGGCTTGCGCCACCTAGTGTCACAAAAGGGTCACACTGTTCCGGTTTGAGGTTCTTGTATCGTCAGTTTCGGTGAGCACGAGACGAAACTGTTCGTTACCTGACGGGCACTGGCGTCGACTTGCAGGAGCCATTGGCGAGCGGTGTGCTCAAAACTCCGACTGCCGAAACCCCGAGCTGGTGCAGTGCAAGGACGGCGTTTGTACCTGCAAGTTCGGTCAGGCCCCTTTAGCTCCCACCCAGTGCAAGGAAGGTAAGGCGTCCTAACTCAACCCTCACCCATTCGGACGAATTTTGATACAGCGACACTCATTGAAAAATAAAACAGAAAAAAAAAGTATTTTCTTTGTAAATGTTTTTTTTTCGACAGTGGAAATGCAAGATATGTCCGCAAAAAGACACGCTAAAGACGCGGCTTAAAACAAAAATAAAAAAAAACATTGTTATTATTTTGTGGTTTTTGTTTTATGATTTCAAACGTGTGGAAATTCATTGTAAGACAAAAGTATTTTAGGTGCACCACTTTCCATTGCACAAGGGACGGCCAATCGCAGTGCGATTCAAAGTCCTTTCCAATAACGTAACGACACGTGACCAAAGACGCTAATGAACTCTTTTTCTTTTTTACAGACAATAGCGGACTGCTATGCAGAGCACAAGTTCGTCTGCAACTTGCGCAGGAGTTGCGGTGAGGTCAGAACAACGCCGAACTCTTATTGGCTGATTGAAAAAAATAGTGGGTAGAGCTCAAGGCAGCTAGCATTGAGGTCTACCCACTATGCTTTCAATCAAAGCCAATCAGAGCTCGGCGTCGTTCTGACGTCACCACAACTCCTGCCCATGTAGCAGACGAACTTGCTCTCCGCATTAATTCCCTCTGCCATCTTTTTTTTTATAATTCTCCGTTGGAGCGGTCGCCATTCCCACATTTCTTTCTTTTAAGGCTATGTGAATATTCGGAGCGTATGTAGGGTGATTATATGTGCCACTATTCTCCGCATTAGTTTTATTTACATTATTCGCATATTTCGTACAGCAGTTAATTCGACAAAACTTTTCCAACGAAAATGTGTCATGCCACTCCACCTCTTCAGCACACTTCGGTGTACTTTAGAAATAAAACCAAAGAACCAAAAAGCGAAAACATAATAACAGCAACTAAAAACAAAAGTGACATAATAAGCATAAGCATGGTTATCAACGTTTCGATGGGCATTTTATCGAAACACCGGAAAGCCGTTCTGTGGGTCCCTAAGGCATTTTTTCACGCTTGATAAATTGGGGAATTAAATCACGCAGTCACCATCTATCCATTCTGCTTAGTGTATTTATAGGGAGTGCAGTTTGTTTGTGTACGTGGTTCTGTTTACGGTGTCTGGAGTCCGTATCCGAGTGGTGCGTTTACCCTGCCTGCATCAACTTCGTGACGTCACAACAGACTCACCAAAGTCGTTTACCGCGTTCCTGGTGGTGACAGAGCGACAAAGACGTATGTGGCAGAAGCCTGGTCTGTCCAAAGCTGCGCTCTGGTGTACCTCTCTCACAATGTTAGCTCGCTTTGTAACCGCCTAATCGAGGGAAACTCCCGCAGTCACCAGTTCGGATGCTGCGTCTGTTGTCTGCTGCGTTGTCGTTTCCACAACCGACCACCAAGATCGCGACAATTCGTAACGGTCCTTAAGTCTGAATTTTAAAGAGTGGGCAACGTAAACTCAGGCCAGCGCTGTAAACTCAATGGCTGATCCCGTGCTGATTAGTTGCACATGCGCGCATGCCGCGCGTTGTCACGTGACCGGAAGGATAGCGAGCAGAAAGACGCAGATGCTCGCAGACGATCAACGCTCAACGCTTCCGTAACCTCGTCGCATCTTGTTTTGCAGACCTGGCCTATAAAAAAAAAACCATTCAAGTATTTGGGAGCACTCTCAAACCAAGGCACGCTAGCGTTCCTAGGTATAGCTCCTGCGTGCGACATATTTCGGTGCCACTCTTGGGGACAATCCGAACCATGGGTGGAGTGCGGAGAGCAAGTCGTCATGCTTCTTGCGCAGAAGCTGCGGTGACGTCAGAACGACGCCGAGCTCTGATTGGCTTTGATTCAAAAGGATAGTGGGTAGTCCTCGATTCCATGTACGCTTGAGGTCTATCTACTATTGTTTTCATTCAACCAATAAGAGCTCGGCGTTCTGACGTCATCGCGACCTCTAAGCAAGAAGCAGACGAACTTTCACTTCGCACAGAACGCCTAACGCAACTGTCAGCAACGAGTTTCAGGCGCCGTAGTTCCGGTTGCGGTTCTTGGAACGCGTCTTCGGCTGGTGTATTTAGTGTCCTATCCGGCGCCCATACGTCAAAAGTGGCCCCAAAGTGACAAAAACATGACGTCTCCAAAGCCGGCGCGTCATGTTGCTGGATGTCGGGATCCTAGCGGTTGGTGCCAGAAGCCTTGCGAAGAGTACCGATGTATGCGGATGGATGGATGGTAATGGCTATACCCTTTGTATCGGGCGGTAGCTTACGCCACCTAGCCCAAGACGAGCGAACACGACTGTCGCTGTCGTCGCGGAGTCCCAACTCCTGGCTACCGAAGCTTCCGTGGACTGTCAGGCTGGAGCGCGAACCGCAGCAGAACAGGCGTCTGCCACATCCACCACCGCTGCCGTGACACCGCCAGGATCGCGGCCGGTTACAGCGTGACAATGCTGTATGACGTCATCAGGCGGAAATCGAGAAACGACATTTTAGGACGCGGTATTAAACCAACCAGTCGGAGACGCGCTCCAGGCGCCATAGTTCTGGTTGAGCAGACGCCAGTCCGGCCTCCTCGTTGAAAGATTGTGGCGGGCATTGTGCAGCCTCCGCAGTGACGCAGAAGCCCGACCCGGAGACCAGGGAGTGCTACACGGATCACCAGTGCTACCGGGGCTACTGCTGGGACGGGACGTGCCACTGCAAGGATGGCTTCTCCAAGGAGCGCAATTCCTACGGAGGCTGGAGCTGCGTCCACAGTCAGTCTCCTGACACCTCCCCGTCTTCCTTCCTTCCTCCCAGATAGCAAGGCCGCAGTGCTGAAATCTCTACGTCATCTAAAGAAGGCCAACGCCGGGACTCCTGTTCTCGCTGGCCAGTCGAGAGTCCTGCCGAACGCTAAGGCAGCACTCCTGTCGTTCCCCGCGTTGGCCTTCTTTAGGTGACGTGGAGACTCCAGCACTGCGGCCTTGCTATCAGGAGGTGCTGGTCGATTGCAACGTAAGAACTGCACGAGAGGCTCCACTTCACCGAATGTGCCAGAGAAATGTTTCGTCAGCTCCACTTGCTACAAGGGCACGAATTTTTAGGGGCAGGCGAATGGCGGTTCGAGCCGAACAGCGCCGAGTCCTCGTTAGCTTCAACACTGCAAAGAGAGCGCGTATGTCGTCGGTTTCCCCAGCACCGTGAAGGCTATGAATGACGCAGCGCTCTTCTTCGACTCGAGCCATTATTCGCCTACCCTTACGAATTTTATGACATGACGAAAATGGAAAGGCATTCGTCAAAGCATCTTTCTTTAAAGATTAAGTTTTACCAAGAAAAAAGGTGAGTTTTTTTTGGTAATTATCCACTGCACAAAGCAGAGCTTTTTTCGTTTTCTTTTTTTTTGTAAGCAGATTGTTTTGCGGTTTAAGAACAAATAGGGAAATTGATTAATACGCGTAGTAGGCTGCAAGTTTCCATCTGGTCGCATTAGCATAGACTACTGTACGTGTAGACCAATGTTACAAAATTATGTCAGTTGGTAGACTACCGACAAAACACGTATGGACCTTCCTCCCTACGTTCGTCACCTGTCGAATGACGAGAGCATAAGTGCTAGTCATTTATCCCACATACTTTACTAACCAGCTACGCAGGACATTGTTTGCGGCTAGCTAAAGGTAAAAAAAATTAAACATGCGAAAAAAGAGAGTGTACTTGTTAAAGAAGAGCAGTGAATATGTGAAAGGCATTCTGGTAATTGTAGCTGCGACAAAATTATTAGGGTAATATTCATCCAACATTGCATTCAGAATTGATCCATCTACGCTTCGTTTCAGCTTAAAGCAACACGAAGCCAACGCTACGAGGTAATGGGACCAATCAAGCAGCCTCAAAAGCGCAAGTCACTAGGCCTTTTTTGTTTAAGACTGGCTCAACGATAATAGGACACGTGACGAACACCATGATGATACGCTTTTATCGCTGTCTGATTGGTCCCATCAGCTCGTACCGTCGGCTGCGTCTGGACTTAGGGTGAAACGCTGCATAGTAGCACCTTGTGTTTGTGTTCGGAAAGATTATCTTGGCTTTAACATGTTAGTCGAGTAAGTAATAGATCGATAGCCAGAGCAGGGGCTCTAAACTCGTCCAACACAAAGTTGGGGCCGAAGTTCACGGAGCGCACCGATTGACCTATCACAACGATGACTTCGTGTGTGTGTGTGTGTGTTTGTGTTGTTTTTTTTCGTCGACGTCCGATTGGCGCGTTTCGCGAACTTTCGGCTCCAACTATGTGTTTGACGAGTTTAGGGCCCCGGGAATTCGAAGAAATTTTCGAATATGCGCGCTACCTTATCGTCACCGAAAAGAGTGATTCTTGGAATGCCACGCCGTTCGACCTCTGGCAGAAATCGCGTGCTCTGTTGTTTCTTTTTCGAGGAACCTCATCATTTGGATTCGGAATCCTGGCTGTGATCCCCGTGACTGTGGTCGTCATATGCCTAGTCGCCTGTTGTGTGTAAGTTCAAAACTTCAACACAATCCCACGAGCTTTGACTCTATTTACACCTATCGTTGTACCCGGGGAGCAAAGTTCTGGCACTGTATCCTAAAGACAGGGTTTTCTAGCTCTGTGAAATTTGAGTTGCGGCAACACATCTACAGTCGCTCTACTGGCAGGGTGATAACGGCAGGGCGCCTCTCTCTCTCCATCTTTCTTTCTCTCTCTCTCTCTCTCTCTCTCTCTCTCTCTCTGTGTCTCTCTCTCGAATGCCCGACCTCCAGCACGAGACCGCTGCCTTCCGCCGTGCTTTGGCTGCGCTGGGTAACGAGACGTCGAAGCGGAAGGCATCCGAGCTTTCACTTCGAATGCCATCCACTGGCGGAAGGCATTTGAGGGCGGGACAACTGGAAGATATCCCTATCCTTCTCATCCTGTCCATTGCTATATGGCATAAATGTATAAAGGAAACATTAAAAAAAAACCTTGGCTTGTCCGTGTCGGTAGAGTAAAAAAAGATCATGATTTTGTAAACAAAACAAAATATATATATATATATCAGATATATTTGTTTCAATCAGATTCGTTCTATTTCAATCGGATTTATTTTATTTAAATCAGACTTATTTTATTTAATCCGGATTAATTTGATTTTAATAATAGTAGCTAGAAAATAGTGATTCTTTACCAGTAGAATATTTTTTTAATGGCAGACTGATTGACGAATCTCTTCGATCGCTAACGCGAAAGAATGACAGTATTCTCTTGAATTAATAACTTATTATGAATGAAAACCTTATGATATATTAGAACAAAATCAGCTTCATTTATTGTGTTATTGGACTATATTTGCTTTTTCTTTCACGTTCTGATTTGCTTGCAATATGACATCACGTAACTGACAAAATAAGTGGAAGTTAGATGGAAACTTTAAAGTTCTGATTAGCTCAGAAGAGCACAGTGTTTTGCTTGTATTGATTGTACCGTTTTTTTATTGTTCCCCATCTCAGGGTTTACAAGATGTCGATTAATTACCAGCTCGCCTGCACTCTCTCACTGCTTAATATCAGTCTTTCTAGCTTGAATTTTTTTAATTAAATGAAAAACAAATCCACATAGAAAGCCTCATATTATTCACGAACGATAAATATAAAGACATCTCTGGATTTTTTTTTCTGTGAAGTCTTTGAATTATATTATCATGGCGAAACCGGTGTAAATTAAATTATCTTGATTTTTATCCTCCACCCTGGTCTATACGGGAATGTATTGATGCTTAAATAAAACTTTTGGTTGTGTCCCGTTTTTCCTTTGGCGCAGCATGCCCTATTTTGCTTTTTGCGCCATTAAACAATTAATCATCATCATGATCGTCATCATGTACATCACCGTTTTTCCTTTGACGATTTGGCAAAACCAGGACGAGCCCCTGATCACATCTTTCAATGTATACATTAGAGCGTTGTAACATATAAAACTGACTTTTTGTTGTTGTTCCTTATTTAAACTTGATTAAACTTGTTTAGTATGGCATCTGAGGAGCCGCCATATTACTCAAGCCTTGCCAAGGGCTGTCCACGGATGCCAGACTGTTGCCCTAACAAAACGTTTTGCCACAAGCGGTCGCCAGAAACACTAGTCTTTGAAGCGCAGTTGCTCGCAAACGTGTATACACGTTTGCAAGCAGCCGCGCTTCAAAGGCTAGTCTGGCCACCGTGGGTATAAGAATGCTCTGTTGGGGCACCGCTCTGGCCACCATGGACAGCCCTTGTCGATGGCCTGTCCATCTTGCCGATGGACAGACCATCGGCAAGATGGCGGCGCCCATAGGTCGTAATTGCAAACATCTGTCCAAGAAGCGTACTGACTGGCCTCGCCTTCCTTGTCCACGACAGACAAGTGGCGCTGCGGAAGCAACAGCAAGTGCCCGCGTCCAACGCCGCCGCTGCCGGACAGCCGCAGCAGCAACAGCAGGACGATCTTTCGCGCGTCAACAGCAACGCCACGATCTCGGGCGTGAGCAATATCTACAGGCAGAGGAGATACTGTGAGTGTACACGTCCCGGACGTTAGCGTCACTGCAAGATGTAAAATTTGTTACCGAACGAGGCATTACAGCTGTCGTGTGTCTCCGACGTAATCTCTGACAGGAAGGAGAAAAAATATATTCCTGTCATTTCTTCTTTTATTCGCGACCATATAAACCAGGGGTCTCAAACTAATTTGAGTGTGGGGGCCGGATAGGCCACCCTCGAAAGGACAACGCCCAACAAACAAACAGCACTGCTGTTTCACGTTGCAAAGCAGCGCCGACTGTCCCAGCGATACCCGAGATTTTCCACACAAGGAGCCTTGTGCTTTCTTCTGCATTTTGTAAGCTCACCGTCTTACCATCTTTAACGTTCATTTGCACATACGACTACTTTGGGCCCACACCAAGCTGATGTTATAAGAAGATTTAGAACACCGCCACACCACTGTACCGGCAGTTTTCAATTGAAGGAGAGAAAACACACTGTTTTGCCCTGTCGCACAATTATACTCGTCTCAACAGGCAACGGAAAAAAAATACACCTTCATACGGCAGTTCTTACTTTCCTGGCGAATTTTATAGCCCCATTATAAGAAAATAATTTAATTTTAAAGGTATTGCCTGACAGCTAGAAACCCGAGCTCATAGCTATATCCTTTTTCAATTGTTCCTGCTGAGCAAGAGTTAGTGCAGCCGAGGTGCCTCCTTGAGCACAGACCTCGCACATGTAGCCTAGTAGTGGTATTGCCATTCCGGTTGATTTACATGAGAAAGGGCTGAGAAGCAAATATTTAGCCGAAGCAATACCCCGTCCAAAAAAAAACTCAACAGTGCGAAATGCGCGAACACGTTATGCGAGCAGAACTCCTCTTCGAGCGGAAATGAATAGACGATATAAAACTATCATTTATGGTGCATTTTGTCACTCAAGGCACGGGAACGATGGCTCGCAGCCGCGGGATGCTTGCGGGCCACGTCCAGAGAGTTGCGGGCCGTATGAGGCCCGCGGGCCGCGTGTGTTGAGACCCGTGATATAAACTAACTCACCTCTACAAGTTTAAAAATAAAATTTTTCCTTTTTTTTTTTTTGTTAAAGAGATTTTGCAAGTTTTGTTTGAAAACAAAAGTTGAGTTTAGGCCTAAGCGTTAAGCCTAAACTCGGTTTCGTTTGGGCTTGATAATTTAGAAATTGACTAAAATAGTTTACTTTTTAAGTAAACTATTTTTATTCCGTTTATAGAGTTAAGAACACAATAGTTTAATAAAGTAAAACGATTTCTATGCAGATCTAAACATTTAGCTGAAATCGGAAACCTCTATACTGAAGAACAAGTGTTTGAGGAAACCTATGTAACGTGTATTTGAAGGTCTGGCAATGTTGGACCATCAGTCTTACGTGATTGGTCCTCAAACGTCCGTGGTCTCACGCAGCGCGGCCGGAGAACTTCAATAACATTGAACAGTCTGTATCCCCTCGTGTTGGAGTTGTCACGTGCCTTTCCTGTACTGCGGGAAAGCCAATCTTCTGAAAGCCTCAAAAGCTCGCGGAATGTACAGTGCTAATCACACTTGTCCATAACGCGGGAGCGTGCGGACTTCCCCGGCGAGCGCTCGACGGGTGGCATTCGCGGCGACTATAATTTAGTCACGTGGGGCAATATGGAAAGACCCGTTTGAGGGATGTCCTGACTCCTCCCCGCCCGATCGGGGGTGTCGAACGCGAGAGGATATCACGCTGTTGGCAAACGTAAAAACTACTCCACAATATTTCTCCATAAAAAAAGCTAGTTTTTTGTGTTTTTTTTAAGTTATTTATTATAACTTTTATCAAGCCGGCATAGTGTGTGCTAGGGCAGGACACCCCTCGAGTGGGTTGTTCCATGTTGCCTCGCGTGACTAGATTAGTTGCCGCGAATGCCACCAGTCGAGTGCTCGCCGGAAAAAGCCGCGCGTTCCCGCGTAATGGAACCAAGTCAAAGTGTTTATTGGCATTAACATGCGTAGTGCCGAGAGTATGAGGCAGCGAAAAGGCAGGAGCCTGTGCATACAGATGCTGGCTGCCTCCTCGACCCTAAGTGATTAGGACTGTACATTCTAAAATTAAAACAAAATTATTTTTTTCGTGGAATTCCTAGTTTGAGGTCATCCTTTTTTTACGTGTGCAAATACAGCATTCAACAGAAACCATCACAAAAGACTCCCATCAGCAGAAAAATAAAGCTATAACCGAAGCAAAAATAAATGAAATCGCAAGGGCGTTGTAACTGGGACGAAATGTTTCGCTGACATCCATTGGTCGTCATCTGCATCCCTGACGAATGTCGACTGCAAATAATTTATTGCAGTTACAAAAACTTATTATCAGACCGTTTAAATATGCCGGTCCCAGAAACATTTGAATCCTTCCTCAGCAATTATACCTCAATGTTGGAACAATCATTCCTTATGGGTATCTTAAAGGCTGAGGGTCAAATCTGCTGCATGATTGTCAGCTTAACCACTCGAGCTGTTCTGATTTTTCTTTTCCTTTTTCACTGTGCAGTCCCCCATTACGTGGAGAGTTCCACAAAGCCGCATGGAACCCAGCAGGGTATGGCGTCCTCGCCCTGCGTGTCCCGTCCCATAGAAATGAAGCCTGTCGAAGCCAAGGTACTGCCAACCCTAGAGCGTCTAAATCGTTATCGTATTACCGACACTGCTTGTGCGGCGCAATCACCTCCAGAGGGGGTGACACACCAGAATAACGATTGAGAATGAGCTGTTCATCATCCAACGCTTAATAACTTAGAGCAACATGGGTTTCTGTCCCGCATATGCGAAGGCTTTCATTAAAGGAAAGGCCAGTGTTTGTTGATCGCAAGAGCATACAGCCTGTAAATCACTTTTTACCCGAAACATAAGCTTGGGGACATTTTGATAACATTTTTTGTATGTTGGAATCGACTGAGGTATGTTACTTTAGCAAACTGTCTGCGGCCCTACTTTTAACCAACGTTTATCAGCTAAGCCTGCGATTGACAAGATAATGAGTGTCACCAGTTTTAAAAGCCACTAAAAAGTGTTTTTTCGAAACAGTATGGTTGGGACACGCGTCACAAGTTATATTTACTAACAAAAAATACATTTTAGAGCAATATTGACGGCGCGAGACGCGATTTAGTCGGTAGTCACATCCTTTCCACTTGTTTTCTCTCTCGGCATTTCGGACGCGTGGGGGAGAGGCGGATCGGCTTGGCCATCATGTTGAGTTGGAAAGGGTGTATGACCATCTCGTTGAGGTGGAAAGAGTGTATGACCCTTCCATGACGTCATGGACTTTGCGCGCAAAATTTGAAATAAATCTCGCGCCGTCAATATAGCTTTAAAAATATATTCTTCGCATAAAATTTATTTCTCGACACGCGTGTCCCAACCAGACTGTTTAAAACGAGGTTTTTTTTTCTTTTTTTCAGTGGCCCTTTAAGTTTCTCTTCCAAATGTGTTTGTAAAGCTTAGGCAGTTTCCTGATAGCGTCACTTTGTCATGCTAACAACACATCAAGAGTGTCAATTACTTTGTTTTAGTGTCATGTAAAGTACACAAACCTAGTATTCAAGTTATAATAATGTTAGATGTTATGCATCAAGCAAGGAAAAGCAATGCAGTGGGTTAGACATACTCCAAGTCAAACTTCATCAGAGACAATTTTCCAAGCAGACTACAAGTACTTCTTAACACAATCATTCTTCGTACTCTCCAACTACCACCAAAGATTAACTTAATATAACAGAAGTCATTGTAATACATATAAACGGCTTTACCCAGAAAAAAAAACTGTCATTAGTTTGCAGAGCAAACGCTTGTGATGACCAGCTAGTTTCATTTACGGTTTTGTTTATTAAAGACCTAATTTAATAAAATGCATACTTGGAAAACAACTGTTCTGCTTTCTTTGGGGAATATCAGAAAGATCTACTTCAAGTGAAATACAAGGATGCATTTATAAAATGTAGCTGGAGCAAAATGCAGGTACCCAAAGTGATGCTTGAAATCTTTATGTACAAAGTAATCAAAGTGCTTTCCAACGCTATTTCTGTGCTCTCCATTTCAGGAAACAGCGCCAGATTACGACAACACCGGAGATCCCAACTCTTCCGTCAAAGCTTGAATCCTCAACAAAAGTTACTGCCACTTGTTCTCCCACATGTTACTTGCTTCTTTAAGCAACGTTTCCTTCACTGCTTGAAGTGTTAGTCTAATTATCCACCCGTATTGCAATTTCACATGCAAACAGAGGGTAAGCCTCAGTTCATATCTGACATTCCAAGTTTTACAAAATCCTAGAGTTTGATGTTACAATATCTTTGCTAGTTTTCCTTCCCGGCTGTTTACCATTGCTTAATCTGCATCATGCAAGAAATGCTTGCACTTGTAATTGGAGGCACGCATGTTTGGCTTGTCAACTGCGCCAGTACCGTTGATGCTCCATTACTGCGAAATGTTAACGATGTTGTACCTAATCTGTGCATCAAAACAAGGCACTAACTAAAAACACCAAATGGTTTTAACTTTTATTTTATCTTCTTGGTGTTAAACAAAAATAAGAACAGAAACAAAAAGTGGGCCTCATCGGAATATACATCCTATTCCAAAACCAAGCTTAAATCACTTGTTAGAGCTTCACGAAAACACCTTCTAGACATGGAAGGTGGAGAAGTCCGGGTAGTTATTTCATCCTATTGACCAAACTGACCAACGGACTGATTCATCGATGCAGAGGCCATTTGTCGAGCAGCGCCAACATTTCTTCACCCCATATTTGCACTCGAAAAGAATCGCAACTGTGGCGGTCCTCAACTCTGTCATTTTACAGTCACCGTCACATGTCCGACTCTCGCGAACTCAGCTCCCCACAAGTCGCAAAACTCGGCTGAAAAGCACCAGTCCATCCCTGCCGAAACGCAGCTTTCCTGCCATTTAGAACGGCTGAGCGTCTACCCGACCGGGGTGCAACCACTGATCGGGCTTCAAATCTCCCCGTTCGACTGACAGCACTAGCACTATCCGTCGTGTGCCACCGTTCAAAACCGTTCCACAACTCCGGCGTCACACGTGGCATCAAACGTTACCCTTCCAACCTCGCAAGAGTGCTAACCTACTGTAGATAGCAGTGGTGTAGCCAGAGAGGAGGCTTCAGCCCCTCCCGAAATCCAGCAGACCCTATAATATAAACATGCACCCCACACCCCAAGTCATGGACACCCCAAACACTTCAACCCCCCCCCCCCCCAAAAAAAAAATCCTTTTGGCTACGCCACTGGTAGATAGTTCTAGCGAGTACGTCCTTCTCGAGTCAATCAATTCAGCACCCGAACGTACCGTGGCAGCGGGAACATTGCCATCAATCCTCGAATGACAAGAACACACCTTAGTCTTAATCCGATTGCCTTAGACGTGTGCCTCTGTCCTCAACGGTGGAGAAGGTTATCGCCACGACAACCTGACTCTTGTTAGTGAAGCACTACGATTGGCATCTAAGGCAGTTAATATACTCTCAATCTTGCTTCTTCCATTCTAGCTGTTACCTTGGGAGCTTGCTGCATGCTGCCAGGTCGGCTGGTGGCCGCAGCTCCTCGACTGTCTTTGTTACTAGGTCATGTAGACATTTCTGCACCGAGAGCACTGTTTGTGGAAGTTTCCTGACGGTTGTCGACAGTTCTAGGTGGAGCGTGAGGTCTCGGAGGGTGATGGCACAGCTGTTGCAATCTGCACGGAAGTGCTGCAGAGTGTCACTGTGTTTCATACATAAAACCTCCACCGAGGAAGCTGTGCTAGTGCCCAATTCGACCTATGTATTTGAAACTACTGCAATTACATCCCTCTTATTGAGCCTCTAGCTGCATGCAAACTGTACTGCACGAGGTCAGTTGCAAGTTACAGCTTCTAAAGGAATCGGGCTTATTGAACAATTTAGAATCACCTGGAACTATGCTAGTATGATGCCGCAGTCAGATCACATCACATGGACAAATCATGCCACACCGGTCACATTAAACCAAATGTCAATCTGACAAACCATGTCAAATTTAATTGCAAAATTGAAGAGCATACACAGTCAAACTTCAGGCCAGACGTACTACTGGTTCGTCGCAGAAATTGTAAAGATGAGAAAATCTGAGCAAAATCTAAATCCAATATATGTCAATTTAGGAAGAAAAAAAGCTATGTGCAACAAACGTAAAAGAAACATAACTGCAACAGCAGCTGGTATCCTCAGAGGTACACAGCACATCTTTGCAGACGGCAAATGTGCCCTTACCTGCTGACCTTACGTCGTGTTACTAGGCGCCATTTATTGTGTGTGACATAAACCGTGTCAGTGTCGTGGCCGTGCTCGTCGTGTAAGCTAGCGACCGCCGCGGTAACTCACGGTGGCGACGACGTATCATTACCGAGGGAGCGTTTGGTACTGACTAGCTTCAAGGCGGTTCCCTCCACATCAAGGTAGCTAGGGCAAGTGACCTCCCGTAAGATTCTCGCTGCCACATAGACAACAAGAAAGGCGAAAGCCATTAGGTATGTTACATTTTCCATGTCCTTGTCGATGCACTCGTTACTTCCTGCCAGATGTCGACAGCACACAAGTGTCCGTGTTGTTACGCCGTCTTTTTTGCGTTTGAGCAAAACGATACCTGAGAGCGCCGCGTGTCGTCTGTCCGCATTTCCTATCTTTCTGCCGCCACTCAGTTTGTCCACGTGGCCGAACATTGGGCTTCCTGTGAAATCTTGCGTCCCGAAGCAAGCCGTTTAAAATGTCTGCCGTTTATAAACTCCAAGCCTCCAGGCCAGTGTTCTGAAATGACAATGAGCTTCTGCTGCTTCCCTAGGACATATGTCGAAAGATACAGCAACACCTAAAGATGTTGAAGCGCATGCTGGTACGAGATATCGAAGAAAGACCATGCAGTTGAAACATTGTAGCAATGTTGCGACACATTGTGATAACGTGTCGTAATCATTGCAAGAGCATCCTGGGGACATGATGATAATATATCAAAATGTTACTGCAACGTATTACTGATTCCAGTCTCCTGCTCACACAGTTTTAGACAAAGTGTTAAACCGATTGTGAGCTTCCGAATTCGAAACAAAGTGGTACAGCAATGTTTGTAAAGAAACAAGCGTAACTGGCGTGTACCGAAAGCTATCAGGACGAAATGGAAGGTGCTACCAGCTGCATTTATTCGCCAGCGTGCTGAGACTTGTACATTACCTACTCGGTGCCAATGCTGCTATTACGAGCAATTCAGTACACTGTAATCACACCCCGGCGCTGAACCTGTGAGAGTGTATGTAAATGTCACGTGGACCCATCTATAGGCGTCGAGGCATGCGTAACTCGTTCTTAAATTTCGAACACATTTTGCAGTGAACTCGTTGTCCACACGTACAAAAAAAAGGCATGAATGCTTTGCTCATCAAAAAAGGTGCAGGGTGATTTCTAACAAATCTCACAATAGGGGATCGATTGTCCCCAGTCAGTGTCCAATATGTTACGACATTTGTGCCAAAACAACTCGATGTGAAGTTTTGTTTTCCGATTGAATCGCTTTACGAAGTGGCGAGAGGGGGTCTTACTGCAATATTTTACACGTCGTTACATGCTACCGTGTCTATTTTTACTAATGTTACCGTCAATCTTCAATTGCTGTTACCGTGCCAAAATATATATATATATATATAACTGCACATCTATATCAAGAGCTTTCGATGTGCGTTGTTTTAATACATATATATACACATATAAAAATATAATCTATGCATTTCTGTAAAGCATTTTTGATGTTGTGGATGGTACTACCTTACCCAAGAGTGTCGTCAAGTGACGTAGTGAATCGCAGCGTTTTTCATACGGCCTGAAACTTTTCCTTCCTTTACCTTCGTCCCACCGCCCACCTCTGCGAGATTGCCACATACCTATGCGGCATTTGGGGAAGCTTTCTCGTACCTGTCGGAAAGCCTCATGCCCAGTGCCGTTGGACCATGCATCGCATCGCAACGCTTGACAAATGTTTCTATAATTTCCAATATGTGTTCACGCCCTGCGTTTACATGTGCATTCCTGAATAAAATCGTTCCCTTATTCTCTACGTTTACTTTGCACTGTCTCATTCACCGAGCATGTCTGATGTGATCCGCGTTACTGATTGCACATGAATTCGGAGGCTTGGGACGAGGTATTGGAGAACCTCCGTCGCTGCATGTGCAAGGACATGAACTTGCTGCAATTGTCGACATTCCTACAGATTCCACATGAGCCACAGCACTGTAATCACAACTCGTACAAAACACCCTAATGTCTCGCAGGTTTGACCATTGCAGGCGGTTAAACTTTGAAGGCTGGTCAGACACTTGTGTTGGGAATATGATCGACAGTGTTGCGATTGTTTGTAACCATGTACGGCGAGACATCAAGACGGCCTTATCTGTCGGCAAATGCCGGAATAGGGAATGCTTGTGTGTACAGGCTATTTTGTGAAATTAAATCCCAAGTTAAAGCAAAACAACAACAAAAAAGCAGCAAGTTTTCGGCATGCATTATCAGGCGGCAGCATGGACCTGGATTGTTTACAACCTCTTGGAAAGAGTGGTGGAGCAGCAATGAGCTATAAGGCAGCATGTTTCCACCTCATGCACGTAACGTGTATTTTACACATTGGTAAAGCACATCAATAAACAGCTGCTTGTCCTCTTGTGAATGTGTCCGTACAGTAAGGCTTTTTTCAACAGTTGACTGAGAGGACATCTCTGCTAGCTAGGTGCAATTTCTTTAGGCAGAATGGCTTCCTGCAAAAAATGTGCTTCATGTCACGGACATTTGCCACCGCAAACAGGAATCATATGGCCACAAATGAAAAACTGAAAACCTTTTTCCAACAGTGCTTCAAGATGTGGTATAGTCACGGCTGTGCAGAGATACTCCAAAAATTATTGGGGAATGCAAATACTGAGATACATGTATTTTAAGGCACATAATACAGATACTGAGATACATGTATTTTAAGGCACATAATACAGATACTGAGATACATTTCTCTTTTATGCAACGGGATATCTCTGAGATACTTCTGCAAAAACGACGAGAAAGTATTCCGGGATACAGGTACAGATACTTTTATAAATACATTTGTTCCCGAACGATGCTAGGTCGGGAGGGTGTAGTTCGTGGCGAATTCAAATGCTAATGTATGCTTGTGCTCCTCCTTTTGTGTCATTTTATGCACTTCCCCTTCCCTCAAACTCATTATTTATCATCCATGTCGTTAAAAAAACATGTAACCTTAGGTGAACCATATAGTTACTGAACGGTAAATAGTGCGTGCCTTCACTTCACTTCATGCTTGACAAGAGGCGTCTGCGCGAAATGAACCCTGTTTTGCCGCGAGGGCGCATCTCAAACTGTCGTCTTATATGCTTCTGAGTCACCCATAATGTGGGCAGATTACACAACAGAGCCGTACCATTTCTACAATCAACTCCTTTGCAGCGTTCGCTCTACCAAATTGGAAAAAGTGGAGGGCTTTGTGAGAGGAGCTTATTCTGTAATCCTTGCAAGTAACCTTCTCTAAACCAGCTTTTTTTTAAGCTTGGTGACTGGGATGGATCATGTTATAGAGCGGGTTCATATTATAAATTCTGAAGCACCTTGCACTAATCATGTATTTATCTATTATATTTATCGTAAAAAACGGCAACAAACGTAACGAGACACCAACGTCTGGCAAAGTATCGCGATACAAGCGATACATTGTAAATATATTTCACTACTGAGATACAAATACATTTTTCAAATGTATCTCGATACAGACATAGATACTCGATAATATTTCTAAGATACTATCGCGATCCATTTGTATCGCGATACTGCCCAGCCCGTATAGTGATCGAGGTAAAAATTTAAGCTAAAACCTTTTTTAGGCTGGAAGTTCAGAGCAACTTCTAAAACAATTGGTCAAGTGCGCCAAAAAAGATATATTATTCGCGACTCTGTCAAAACAAATGCCACCTAGTGGGAAAACACTTAACTGAAAGGAACAGGTCTTTTCGCAATTTCCGCCCGTCCCTTGTAGCTTCTTGAGTTACATGTCGGCGGCTGGCGCGACGGAACAGTTGTCGCGATGACGACGTTGTTAGTGTCGTATCAGCGCGTTGCCCAGGTCGCTCTGAACGAAACCTACGCTATTGCGTGAACCATTGTGTGTTTACCAACGCAGCAATACAGTCCTTCCATTCCCCGAAGAAAGTCAAGCCTCTGGAAGCTCGCTTACACCAACAAATTGCCGCAGGTTTGAAACGTAGTAAATAAAAATCGGGGCAGACTGTTTTATGTCATTACTCCTATTTACACATGTCTAGGGAGTATTCACTGGCGACCATAGCTGTGTGCGCGACTGCTGAGCACGTGCTGACGGCGAGCTTCTAGTTTTCTTGCAACGTGAACCTGCATGATCCGAGCACCATCCCCAGATTAGCGCGAGATCTTAGCACGCCCGTTAGTTACCTCTCGTGACGCTCGTTCCTTGGAAAGCATGGCGCTCGCTAAAAACTGCAACCTCAAATATAGGCGCTCCAGTGAATACCCCCACGTCAAGAGTTAGCTCGGTCTCTGTACATTACCGACACTTTCATTGCTGTCATGAATCGTTCAGCCGACATCCGATAGACTATCTCGCTGTCCGTGCAAGCATGCAACACTTCCTCGTCTTCCGTCGCTAGACATCGTTCGACGCTAGCGCAGTCGGCAATCGTGCCACCCAGCAGCAGAACTGGTCCCAGCTGACATGTCGTCCAAGACTCGATCGCACCAGTCCATCAACTGAAGTGCTGCCTCATGGCCAGGGTAGTCAGTTGTCTGGATATCGAGAAGGACGTCTAATGCAGCGTCCAGTTCTTGTGCGAGGATGTTATGTGTCGTACCACATCCCTTCTGTACTCTCCATCCCTCCTGCAGACTGTCTTGCGCATCTTCATCCGTAGGATCCGCTGAATCTCTGACGGTGCGTGGGGCTTCATTTCTGTAGTGTATGAGCACCATGGGTATGAGATGTGTGCGATTTCTTCGCACTACGTTTGGTCGGTGTCCACGAGATATGAGCGTGACTCCGACTAGAGCCACTAAATAAGCTACGCTTAGAGTACCGGCACTCTGCTCCCCGATATTGTTGTGGGCGCCGCCATCTTGGTGTTTGTGCAGAGCAGACGCAACTGCCGATCGTCATGATTCAAAAGTGCGACTTCCTCAGCATTAGATTCAGTGCTAGGAGGCTCGTGCAATATTGCTATGCTCTTCGCCCGAACTGTTTAAGCATTTGTGGAGGACGGAAAAGCGTTTCCTGTGGTTTCAGATAAAGCTTCAGATAACTGGCAACACTGATTTTAAGCCACAAGCTAGGTCAGTGTCGTTACTCTCAAGCGTAGGTTATTTAGTGGCACAAGCTCCGACGTTGGACCCTGCACGGTAACCCTTGCGGTGGAGATCAACGAACCATATGTCTATTTTATCGGTAATGTCTGGCAGATTTCGGACACCGTAACGTTGGTCTGAAGGCCAACCGTTGCTTGAGTCGGTAGTCTGCTTCAAACTTTTTGAGCTGCTGTACGTCTGGGATGGCTGGTCTGAGAAGCCTGTTCGGAACAGGAAGTTTTGACCGCAATCGGCGTCCCATAAGCAGCTCGGATGTGCTGTATCCATTCTTTAAGGGCATAGTTCGATACGAGAGCAGGGTCTCATAGGGGTCCTTCATCTTGTCCATGGAGGTCTTTATTATTTTCACTGCAGGCTCCGCAAGTGCTGTTACTTGTGATAATGGTAACAAGTTGGAAGTCATATTCTTTAGCAAACTTGGCAATTAAACTCCGAGGTTGAAGCTCGTGAAAATTGTGGGCCATTGTCCGATGCGACAACTTCTGGAATTCCGTGTCAAGCGAAGATAGACTTGCAGTCGCCCACTAGAACCTGTGCGGTTGTGTTCTCCAGGCGAACGACTTCTAGAGTATCTGGAGAAATATTCGCTCACGATCAACCACCACTGTATCTTCTGTTAGAATAGATCCATGGCCACCCGTTGCCAAGGTCTCTCAGGGAATTCGGTTGGTTTTAGCGGCACCCTTTTGTTCGTTGCTGCCTCGATGCAACTGTGACAGCTCTTGACTCTTTCTTCAATTTCTTTAGTCACTCCTGGCCACCATATTGTGTCTTCAGCTCGCACTTGAGTCTTATCAATGCCAAAGTGTCCCTCGTGAAGAAGACGCAAAATTTCGGATCTGCAAGATGTTGGCACGAAGATTCTACCTGCGAAGTTCGAGCATAAACAAATCGGCTTCGATGGTGAACTGGTGACGGAAAAAGTAGAAAGGCTTAACTTCGTTATCGAGGTCACGCCGGTAGGGCCACGTTTTCATGCAATAGTCTCTGATACGCAGACATACCAAGTCCGTTTTCTGGCTGTCTATCAGCCACTGGAGGCTATACTTCGTTTCAGCTTGGGTCCAGACACAGCCGATGCTACGAGCGCGAGCGTGTGGCCCTGAACAGTGCTTGCATTGCACGAGCGCGCGTGCTTGGCAGGGACGCTGAAAGCCCGGAGCTCGCGCTTGTAGCATCGCCTGCGTCTGGACCCAAGCTGAAACGAAGTATAGAGCTGGCCGCTGGTGGTTGACCTCACTAAGCAAACAAATGCCTCAACCTCTTCTAGTTCAAATGACCCTTCCAGGCGGAGAGGTGCTCTTAGAGCGTTGTCGGCGGCCAGAATCTCGTTTCCTGGAATATAGGTTATATCGTAGGTGTACCTCATCATGCACATGCAATATTCGCTGAAGTCGTGGAGTAAGGTCGTGTAACGACTTGGAGGAAAATAGACTCATGAGTGGCTTTTGGTCAGTCCCCAATTTGTACTTTTTCCCAACGAGATAGCTTAATTTCTCGCACGCCCACACAGATGTGAGGCCTTCTTTCTCCATTTGCACATAGCATCTTTCCGTGTCAGTCAGGAGACTCGAGGCGTAGGCGATAACTTTGAGCCTACCATCATCTTGATGTTGACAGAGGTTGGCACAGAGTCCAAACAAAGCATCTGCGGACACTACGGTTTCTTTCCTGGCATCATAGAAACCAAGGACCGGTTCAGACAACAATACTGTTTTCCATTTGTCGAAGGCGTTTTGCTGAACTGGTCTCCAGGCAAGCTTTTGCTTTTTAGAGCGCATCGAAGTGAGTGGTTGCAGGATTTTAGCAAAGTTGTCAACAAACTGAGTAAGATAGGCCGCCATTCCAAGGACCCCTGCAGCTCTGTCCTCAATACAGGTGGTGGCATGTTTATAACCGCCTTGATATTTTAGAGGTCGGGTCATATTCCCAGGCTATATGTTCGGTGACCAAGAAATGCGAGTTCTCATGTCCCGAACAAAAATTCATCCTTGTTGAGTGCGACCCCTGCACTGCAAATCCTCTGGAGAACGTTTCGCAGTCTTTCGTAGTGTTCATCCTAGCTGGAACCCCAGATCAGAACATTGTCCTTGAGGCAGATGCCGACGCTGACCCCTTCGAGGATGCTTGACAGTTGTTGTTGAAAGTGTTCAGGAGCAGACCAGGTCCCGAATGGGAGTTGGTTGAGGAAACATATTTCCAAAAGGCATGATGGATGTGCTGAATTTCTTGCTTTCATCTCTTAGGGGAATCTGCCAGAACCCAGATTTAGCGTTGAGTTTAGAGAAGAGTGTAGCCCGCGGCGGACGATTCGATTCCGTGAAGTCGACAACATATATGCACTGCTCCAGTCGACTTTAGTACAACCACCATGGGTGCGCACTACTCAGTTGGGTCGTTAATACAGGAGATGATGCATACGTCCTCTGTTGAAGTTCTTGTTTTGCCTTCCCATAAAGAGGGATTGGGACATGACAAGGTGAGCTAAGGGCAAAAGGTATTGCATTCTCCTCTGAAGCAGCAAATAGTATTCACCAGGGAACTTCCCCAAACCGTTGAACATTGATGGAAAGTCGACCTTTCCGGGTTTACCGTCGTTTCGACTCTGTTGATTGGTGAAAGCAGCTGAAGTCCTTGGATAGCTGGCTTTCCTAGAAGGGATATGCTGACATCCCCGAGAACGTAGATACCCCACTTCTGAAAACATGTTTTATGTCATCGCTCCTGTTTACACAAGTATAGCCGGTCCTGGCATCGTTCCAGTCCCACTAGAATCCCATAGATATCTCGTGCCCGTGGCAAGCATGAGCACTGTCGTCTTCTGCAACTAAGCTTGATCTGGCCACCAGACATGGCCAGCCAACACCCCACACAAACCATTTTAAGTCCAATGCTTTTCCTGCTAAAACCCGAGCACTGTGCCTCGAGCTGGCACATGGCACGGCACAACCTGTTTTAGACCGCCATGTCTGCCCGATATTGGCAACCCCTATAGGTTTCTGGAGTCGCGAATATCATACTAAACTACAGGCTTGTGGAAGGAGCAAATTACTGTGAATATGTAGCACCCATGTATATGGTGGTGCATCGCCAATAGGCTTTTAAAGTTATAGTCACTGGCAATATGAAAACGGCAGGGCGACTCTCTTCTTTCCACCGTGCATCAGCTGAGGGAGCACAATCGAAGCTCACAAGATACCGAAGTATTAACGAAGCGAGGAAGCTCTTGTTGGAGGCAGGTCGGCCTGAAAGACCTCCCTGGCACTCACATTCTAGAGACGTGTGCAGGTGGCATAGGCCGACCTTATTGCTAAAGTGTCAAGGCCGGTTCAGACACTTGCGTTTGAGTGCGTTTGACTGCGTTGCGGCGAGAACCAAAGCGAGTCACCGGCACATCTGTGCTTCGTATGAAGCGCGTGGAATCCAATTCAAGGAATCTTCTTGGCACGCGATATAAGCAGCAGGGATGTCCTGGTGTCTCGCTGCCGCAACGCAGTCAAACGCAGTCAAACGCAATCCGTGTGAACCGGGCTTCACTCGGTGAAACGACGTTCGCTAAAACGTCATTCGATCGAGTGAGTGCCTCCCGGTATGGGCTAGAGAATCCTACTAGGAATTGAATACTTATTTCTGATCGAGTTTCTACTGCTGCTTGCCAACAAACCAAAACTTTTTTTTTTTTTTTGTTTAGTTTCGTGGAGGAAGCTTACTGTTGTTAAATCAAAACGGTAGCTCTTTCCTGTTAGGGCACGTGAACTGTCGTTAGGCCAAGTCAAGCCAGGCTTGAAGTTGACTTGGTCCGCTCATAGAGTTGTACGCTAGAGGTTCAACTGGCGCTAGTGTCTATGCGACTTCCGGGAGGCAAATTGAAGCAGACAGCAACCAGTCTACTTTTGCGGTGCTCCTGTGTATTCCTATGGGAAAACGCGCGTGCATTTTGCCTCTTTGCCGGAAAAAAACACGAATAACTTTTGTTATTTCGGTTGTACCGGATAGTATGTACCTTTATTGATATTGTGAAAGTGTAATTGATTTAGTTACAGCGTTTTCCTTTACCACTGAACGATATTGAACTTCGCTATATTTCAGGCCCAAACCGCTGTTCCATGGCAGGTATGTAAAAATGAGCGACGATTCTAAGCGAAATAACAATCGAAAGGAATCTAGAGTGCGTTCAACGTTCGCTAGCGTTCCGGTGGCGCTTATAGATTGCTAATATGCCCGTTCTGTCACTATATGAAAATGACTCCGTCGTGCAGCTTTACGATCTGTTAAAAAATAAAGTATATGGGCTACGAAAGGTGTGTCTTTTAATTATTTTCTACGTCGGGCAGTTTTAATCGGGCAGCTGTTCTCTTGCTTCTCCCTTTTTGCAAAGATTTGGAGCGTGCGGGTGATGATTTGAACCCAGAACAAGTATCTTCGCACATATTCATGAGCCGAAAGAATAAAGCAGTACTTACAATTTATTTTGATCGTCTGCATGCCCAAGGAGTTACTTATCCAGTGTTACTGCGTAGTTCTTGCCGTCTCTCTTGGTTTTCCACATGTTTTTCGTTCGTCTGGCACGTATATCCCCCATGCTGGAAAGCGCCGACGCCGTGTTCGCGCTAACAGTGTCCGACAGTGCACATAAATACACGTACGAAGCGGTTTTAGCACCGTTTTTCATCCCACGAATTTCAAATAAAAACGCTGTAACTGACCAATTATTTCGTCTGCGTGACTGAGAAATGTTTCAATGTGCCTAGTACGTACAAATTATTCGTGATATTTGCTCCTACAATCAAGCGCAGAGAGAAAATGCACTCGCTTTTCCCCATAGAAATGCATTACCGGAAGTCAATTTCGGACTGGTTGCTGTCTGCTTCAATTTGCAGCAGCACACTAGCGCCAGTTGAACCTCTAGCGTACATTATAATAACTCTATGGGTCCGCTACCTTGGCAACAGCGCACACAATACCAGTTTGTCACGAATCGTCCCTCTGCGGGCGAGCGGAGCGAACCTTGGGAAAAGCGCCAGTGAATACTGAGAGGAAAGGCCACCACAAAATTAAAAACGCGCCTTTCAAAAATTAACTCTTGCAACATCGTGCCCCCAAGGTTTGCAATGGCGGGCTGTGAGGTCACCGACTTATTCCCCCGGAGTAAGTTCGGTATCTGGAAAGTTAAAAATATAACAATAAAAACAATATTAGCGCGTTTCCATAAATACTGGAACAGTGAATAAATAAATTAACTCCCGCTTCATTGTTTACACAAGACAAATTCCGTCGAACTTATTTCACAGCTGTTTTGTCCCGATGTACGCGAAGCTCGAGCGGCCGAATCCGCCTGTCCGCAAAAACATTTTCGAACCGAGCCCAGCGTCGCAGGAAGGCCGCTCTCGACGATTAGCACAAGTTAATATGATAGCTGCAATGACTATCATAACATTTGTAAACGTCGGGGTGACTTATTTTTTTGTCGTAAATCAGCGTACGTCATTTTGTATGTACTCAAAGCAGCAGCGAAAGGTAAGCAAGACTGGAAATGAACATTTCCCTCTCCCACCCGACTAGGGATAACGCTAAGCTCGGCCGCTTCATCTCGCTTGACCAGCGGCTACGCCTCTTTCTTTACACGCTTATTCGATCCGACTGCTCGATCTACGCGTTCTAGACTAGACCGTCTGGAGAATACGCGCTGCGTTATTTCGTTTTTCGCGTCCCAGACAGCGATCGATCGCGTCAGCTCGACGTCGTCGTCGGATGTCAGAACCGCTTGGCGGCCTTTAGTAGCGCTGCGGATCGTTTGTTGAATCGAGCCAGTTTCTCTTTTTCTTCCACGTTTAAATAATCTAAACTGCACGCCTGAGAACGCGTGGCAACGCGCCGAGCTGCTTCCTCGTTCGAGCCCGTTACCCCAGATACAGTTCAGTTGTTTGACTCGCGTGTCAAAAAACAGGAGGAAGTCGTCGACCGACTATTTAAAGATGTCCGTTCTCCGTTGCTCGCCTGGATCACGCACTGGAACTCAGGGCCGCTGTGTAGCGCGTTATGACGAATCTCTGCTCTATAAAACGTACGAATGAAAGTGTTCGTGCACCCGAATAATGTTCGTGGGGCGATCTGCGTTCAGGATTATTCGCGAAAG
Organism: Ixodes ricinus; assembly: GCA_037355805.1. Taxonomy (NCBI): domain Eukaryota; kingdom Metazoa; phylum Arthropoda; class Arachnida; order Ixodida; family Ixodidae; genus Ixodes; species Ixodes ricinus. Next base: position 99,423 of record JAZHYW010064110.1, read on the forward strand.
TGAACGTGCGAAGCGATCGAACGTGTAACTAACCTCGCTGAAACGTCGGCACAGTTTTGCAGCCGTTTGAAAGTGATGTAGCGCTCAAAATCTTGACTTGTTTTTTTGCCGTTTGGGCGCCTCACAGCCGGACGCAAGATTAAGTTTTCGACCGTTCCAATCGACGCTTTTCTGTCTTTCAGTGGCCAGCCGCGCGCTGCAATCGGCACTCTTCGGGCACGCGAGAAAGTGAAACGAGCAGTTTCCTAAGTATTTCTTGTTCCTGCTATTTTGAACGCCAGTGCCGTTGTGTTTACCTATTGGTGCGTCGCTTGATTTAAAGTCCCCGGAATATCCACCCAATGGACGTTATGTATAAACAGAGCGCGGCTGTATTTCTAAACAAATGAACGCACGCGAAGAGAAAAAAATAGATAAATAAAGACCCAAATGTAAGCAATGAGTCTGAATTATGATGGCAGTAGAGCAAGCGAAAGGTTCTTCACGTTGCCCCCTCCAGGGTCCATGCTTCCTAACTATAGTATCCTGATGGCCAAGTGTCGTAGAAACATCGATCATGACATTGACAGTTTGGAACGAGCCAGGAATAATCTTGCTGACGCACACTGTCAGTGCGAGCCGGGGGCTTTTAAAGTGTGATGTTGTGCTCATAAAAAAAACATTGCTGCGAGAATCCCGTTGTGATCATTAATGGCATGCCGGTTAAGGCTGGACTGTGATCGACCGCATCATAACTGCCAGCGACCGCTTACGGCGCTGAGAGCACGACTTGCGCCTTCTATTCCCTGCAACGCTTCCAATTGGCATATATATTTCCTCATTTTTTTTATGAATCGATTCTTTCTTTTACCGTTGGGCTTAAAATAATTCTGGTAATGCCATGTAACCTTTTCCCGTAGATAGTGCATAAATAGGATCTCCACAAATACTGCAAAACTCTCATTCTAGTCATACGCAGATTATGAGTGTTCAAGAGGTAGAAATAGATCCCCTACCTTATTTGTATTTAAGAGGGGCTACCCGCTTAACAAATTTTGCAGTTGGTTCGTCAATTCTCGGTCAGCAGCATGTGCATAAATAATTATGTATAAATCTTTGTACAGTAGTGCGGGTGTGGCACAGCTGCGCCGATTGTGCCATTTCAATACATTCACGATTTTCTGCGCCCAGCAGCACCAAAAGCGTGAAATCGACCAAAATTGAGCCACACCTCGCTAAAGATCATGGTGGCACTAGATTTAGCGGAATGGGGAAGCTCAGTTAACAACCTTGGCTATTTCACAGCCAGTGGCGCATGCCGTTGCCCAATTTTCTAGATCAGCCGTATCTGTCCGTTCATCCATCCATCCGATGGATTTGATGTATACGTCCGATAGATCCATACATCCTAGCCATCGTACCATTGCATCTTACATTGTACATGCTACTAATGCATCCATGATGCAGACGTTGCACGTAGCATTCATTTTGCCGAGTCGTGCCCTTCATATTTAATCGAAATTTGTTCCTACGATAAAATATCTTTCTTTGTGCAATTTTAGATCTTTCACAGTAAAGTTATATTTAATACTTTTGAACGCATTGTAGTACAAACCTAGTTTGCTTGAATTGTAACTCATCTTACAACTGGCTAAGATGCTTTCTTAAAATAATGTAACAGATTACCGCAAGATGCTCCAAAAGAGAGATTTTCTTTATCCTCAGTGCTCCAAAACTCAGACTTTCTGCCCCTAAGTTGCTCCAAACTGGGAAATTTTCCGCTTCTAATCTGCACCAAAATGTGAATCTTTCTGCTCCCAAAATTGTTCCAAAACCAGTTTGGTCTGTCCCACCGCTAGTGGTGGCGTTAGTATCCATATGCTCATGTTGGTGTTCCTTTCGAGTCCGGAATTGAGATAATCATTTTTAGCAAACATGTTACCCGCATGGAACTTCCGAAGCAATCTCCCATTCTGTGTGGTAAAAATATCCGAGGTGCGGCTGGAAAGCATTCCAGAAATAGAAATCGTTCTCGTCAACACAGGGCTATAGCTCTCAAGTTGCATATTTAATGGTTCTGTGGAGTCTGATTAAACATTTCCTTTATTTAAGACAAAACCCAGGCAGATGCATAGTTTGGAGTGTCGCTTTAATATCGGTCAAGTAGTAAGCGACATCTTACGTTTGCGACTTAGCCAGCTTTGAGCTCAGCGCTCCCCTTCTACTTTGATTGCATAACTTCAACTTCTCAGAGAATCGAATCCGACTTCCTGTGCTTCGAGCCGTCCAGTAGTCAGCTGCCTCCCATTCTTTAACACTCCAAAGTCTCCACTCCGGTGAGAAGTCCTTTCACTTCTCTTCCAAAAACGAGAGTTAGACTCGGGCAAATCCAATACGCTCCTAGTCCCTAACATGACAACAACAACGGGGGCAGGAGGGGATCTTTAGTTTTTCCGGCTTTAACGCGAGCTTCCTACTTTTGATAGTGCTTCTCGACGTCCCGTGAGCTTTCAGCGCTCACCCAAAATGCAACAAGAGCAACGGCGCGTGCTGAAGGCTTCGAAAGAGACTTCCTGCCATTCTCATGCTGCCAGTAACTATGCAAAAAGGAACCAGTTCCTACTAAACAAGCGTAGGGAAATATTGAGAGGGATAGGACTTTTCCTAGGGACGAGCTGCCAGGTATGCTACTTGCAATCAATCCGGAGAACGGCGAGTATGCTGAACATGCTGAACTCAGTAGTGATGGCCTAGAAAAGAAACTATGAGAATTGAATTCTCACCCAAGGTTTGTGCTTTTCTGGACAAGTCCTAGCGTTTGTCGGGCGTCCTGGGTGCGTGTCTCTAAAACCCCCACCGTGTTCCCCTGCGGTGCCCTTTCCGTCTCGGAACAGGAGGCACGGGAGGCCCATGCGACACGGACGACAACTGCCGGAGAGACGGGCACTTCGTCTGCCGGAACCGCACCTGCACCTGCCTGCCGGGATACTATGAGGAGCTAGTCAACTCCAGCCTCACCTGCAGCTATGGTACGCGCCGGCTTCCGCTCCTGTATCCTTCGGGTAGACTCGAAATGTTTCCAGGGTCACCTTTGTCTGCGCGTTGGGTCGGATGCGTCGTAGTCGGCTTGCCTCGGTGCGTAGCTGACCCCGGGGAATGACGGGAGCCTCGGGTTTCAATAATAGCAAACCATGTTTAGGAGGGCGTGGACGAGACGATTGTACGAAGTGACCTCGTGGCTTGGCAGTGGCCTGATGATTGTCTGTGCTCCGCCACTGCTCCGCTTTATCAAGGCGACGTGCACGAGGTGCACGTGGCCTGGTGCTTTTGGCCACTACGCGGCATGAGTGTGGATGGTTGGTCCAGGCGTCGGGCAACCTGGCCAACCACGAACAGTGGAATCACCGAGGCATCACTTTATATTGCCCTGGTGCATTATATTACGAGCGCTTTTGAGTCGCGGTGCATTGCGAACTAGGCGTGCCTTTAGGCTGTCATCTAGGACAGTTCAAGTACTACAACTCAAATTTCAGACAGATTTTGCAATTTCTTTTTCTTTGTACCTCAAGTGCAACTCTGCTGTCTGATCCTTCTGGATGCTTTGCTGTTCATTTGCGTCGGTCCTCTTCGAGGATTTGTAACTTTTCCCAAGACGCTGGTGTCCCTTGTCCACCTTTTGATTTGGGTGGTGCTTGTTAGTGGACAGTCCCATAGACATGTCTAATGTATGTACCTTCAATTACCTTAGAGGTCATTTGCAGACCTCCAACATTGAAAAAGTTCAAGTTGTCAATCCAGCTGAATGTAAATCACGTTTATTCTCTTTGACATCATACGGACAAGTCCCGACACATTGGTCTCGTAGCTTTTCTTTGGAGGGTTGAGGGTGTCGCTGATTACGTAGAATATGTCCAGCTTTCGTTTTCGTTTCGGTCTCAAAGGGTAAAGCGATGATGGCAACACATACTCGAGCGCTTCCTCCAAGAAAGCCTGTAGTAAAAATGCCTGTGCACTTACCAGTTCTGATGAACAGTGCTTGGCTGAAGTTAGAGCTGGAATTATGCTAGGCCTATGGAAGCTTAGACGTCAATTCTGGTGATTGAAGGGTAAAGCACTCAAGAACCCGGTGGTAGGTGCGACAGAGGCCGAAGTAGAGCTAGGAACTAGCGAGAGTTCACTGTGTCTCGGTGAGATGTCTGGGGAGGTTGGGGAACCTGAAAGAATGGGGTTGTGGTGGAGGCCAATTCGCAAAGTGTGCCTGCATAAAAAAGAGACGCGTTGTGGCACAAGATTGCGGCGAATGTCCGCTTGGAAGTGCCTCGGTGCGTGAGAGGGTGTCGTTCGCACCGTCGTGTGCAGTGGGTGTCCCGGTGGGCGAGCGTTGCCTGTCGGACGAGTCGTGCATCAACAGCAACCGCACCCGATGCGGCAGCCGGCGGCGTCTGCGTCTGCCGCAAGAACTTCTACGAGCACGGAGGCATCTGCAAGACTGGTGAGGGAGGCCCCTTCCCCGTCCCCCATTCCTCTCGCTTCTTGTCTGTGTGTCGTCGTCACCGTCATGCTGTCTGCCACGGTCGCGGCTCAAATTTTGGTACTGCGACCGAAACTTGGTCGGAACAATCTGTTTGTATACCTTGTCACCCTCTTGTGCTGCCAGGGACGGGCGTTGATTACTCGGCGATGTATCCTTACTTAGCAGTGCTGAGATAGTTGCTTGTGCGAGCTTTGTGTACCTCATCTAGCCTGAAAGCGACCGGGAGCAAAAACCTCGGACCGATTATTTGTTGGCTTTTTGTTCGGACACAAGGTCTAGGGCGATGTGGCACAAGGGCAGATGTGCTCTGCGTGACAAAGCCTGGACTATCCGTTTGCACCTGTGTTTCGGGTGTGCCAAGTAGAGAAGCTATTGGGTCTACTTATGGCCTCGAGGCGACTTTTTAACCTAGCACCCTTTCACGGCTCTTTGCACCGAAGAACAAAAACAAACTCTGCTAACTCCGAATGCAGACGGCACTTTCAGGCAGCCCCTTCCTAGTTTGCCCTCATGCTTTCTAGCGAGTCTTTGTCTTCGAATTTGTATCCTCCTCCTTCCTGCGTGGAACTCTGTTGAATGTCATGTTCGGTTCAAGTTAAGACGGAATGGGAACGCCTATTTTATGGAAAGGGAAGTTTCAGTTCAGTCAAAACTGAAGTCTCGGGTCACGCCCAAGGTCGACTGCGGCACTTCCACAAGGAACATTTTGTAGATCGCTGCTAGTCACCATCTTATTTCAACGTGTTTGTTTGCCACTGTGTGTATTCTAGGGGCCCATCATCTCCATCATTGTCTCGTGAACACGTTCTTCCGCAGTGCTGCCAACCTCCGAGGCCACTTCTTCCCCAAATTTTATCCTAAAATTTCCTTTATTTCCCTAGATTTCTGGAAAATGTCTTTGTTCACGCATTAACAGAAATATTGAGATTATCGTTATGTTTTAGCTTGAAAATAGGTGTCGGCAGCTGAGTGGCCATTTAAAATTTCAATTGTTCTGCTGGGGTCTTTAAATAATAAAATTAGAAAGCTTTCGGATATATTGTTTATTGCACAAAGTACTGAAATAATTAAGTCACAATGGTTAAAGACAAATCTTATTTTAGGTGGCATTTTAATATGCAAAGCAAAAAATAGTTCATACAAAAAGTATGCAGAGCTTTCTGCTAAAGCTCCCTAAATAAAATGCGGAGGAAAAAAGATTGGCAATGTTTTACACTTGCACTCACTGTGAAACACACGAAATACGTGTTTATTATTCATTTAGTTACAAAGGGCCTCACATTGTCCTGTGGCATTATTGTGTGGTCTTTTTTTTTTAGAATACGCTATGATAAGTGAAGAAAGAATAGGTGATTATCATCAATTGACACAATCTCTTCGCGGAAGGTCTCTCCACTCAGTCGCAGTTTTAACAAAGAATGAATTGGCAAAACTGTTGCTTCTATAGACCTTTTTCTCAAGAACGCCGCCACATTGAATTGTCGTCACTTCCAGTATGGGCAAAAAACATTGTTTTGCCGTCGCCTCGCCAATAGAAGGCATTTATGAGAGATAAGCAACTGCTAACACCATTTTCGTTCTGCCTCCTTCCTTTTTTTTACTATCTGCAGGCTGAACAGCCGGACATTTTTTCTCGTCGCCCATACCTGATATGCCTATGAGGTGGCTGGGGACGAGAGTGCACAGGAGAAAAGGTCTATAACTGGGCACAGCAACCTTTTTAAAATGTTAGCGACGGGAGGAGCGGTAGGATGGCTCAAAAAGATGGGCGGCTTTATCAGTCCCTGTCTTGTTCTGAAATACACGATGGAAAGAATTTTAATCTTAGTTTTTCCTTCTGCTTTCAAGCATTAGTTTTTCTTCTACGCACAAGCATTTCCCATCCCAGCACAGCTTTAATTTCTGTAACACTAGCATAAGGACCATAGTTGTTAAGTGCTAAGTGTGCTGCCTGATTCTAAATTTTCTCAAGTTTGTGTATAAGAAAGTCGTGATGTTGGTCCCACACGACGCATGAGTAATCTAGGATTGTTCTTACTAAAGAAAAGTAGAGTGTTTCTTTAATGTTGCGTGATTTGGATCTAAAGTTTCGATGGATAAAGTAAAAGATTCTACTAGCTTTTCTATTGTTCGTTCTATATTCCATTTTAGGAAGTCTGTAAAGTGCACTCCTAAATAAACATACTCAGATACAGTACTTGAGGACGGTTCCGTTGATTAGGTGGCTTTGGAGAGACGTGGGGTTGACTCTCAGACCTAAAAGCATATGGTTACATTTATTCAGATTTAGGCTCATTTTCCACTAGCTACACGAGTAGATAAAATGCGTTGTCCGCAATGTGGCAAGGTCGTCTGACGAGTTTATCTCCCTGTGCAATAGGCAGTCATCGGCAAATAGTTTAATATGAGACTGTATATTTTCGGTGAAGTATCATTTATGTATATAAGGATAAGGTAAAGGTCCTAAAGACACTTCCTTGTGGCACTCCCGAAGAAACCAAGAGTTCTTCTGGATGTACTGCCATTTAGAACAACATGCTGTTCCACAATATCTAATTCTTAATTAGTATTAGAACTAATATCTAATCCTTAAATTATTGTAACATATAAACACCTCAAAAAACGCTCCTTTGCAATGGCCTGTCACAAATCAAACCATTTGCATTTTGCACAAATTTGACCTATAAATTAACACTTCCTCCCCAAGAAGAAAACAAAAGTCCTTAGATTTCACAAATTTCCCTGTTTCCCTGAGTGATGCTTCGAAATCCCTAGAACATCCCTAGATACAGGCGAACATTTTGACCTGGGGACAATCCTAAGTTTGGCAGCACTCTCTCGCCGCGAGTTTGCAGTGCGCACCTGTGGGACATTTTGTGTCGTGAAATCCTCAATCACCATCATGTTCCTGTCGCGCTGTCAAGCAGGGTCCTCCCTCTCGTGCTCAGGGTGCTCTTTCGTGATTGGTGCAGGCCGGAGAAGCTAGGAGGGCGTGCCGGTCGGACAGCCAATGCGAGCCGGCAGCAATGCGTCACACTGCCGAGTTCGACCTGCAGGTGCCGCGACGGCTACTACCAGGAGTCCATCGGAGGAAACACCACCTGCGTTCCGGGTGAGTTCGCAGAAAGCGCCCTCAGTAGTCCTTCAGGAAAAGGTTATTTCCTTGCGGACGGAAAGAAGGTTTTCAGATTTCCTCAGTGCTGGGTTGGTAATGAAAGTATTTAAAATTCTCGCTTTGAGTTTGAGAGGGAGCTGGTGTAGTTAGTTAAAGTGGAAATGAGCATAATCGACTCGCTTGGGCAGAAGACATTGTTTTCCGAGTTTGACATTGACAATGTTCTCGTTACTTTTAATCCTGCTCTTATAATCTCTCGCAAGCCTGCAGTTTGCTGTTAGCGAATGCCCAACGAAAATTGCTACTTGTTATGCTGTCGTCCACAAGAAGTCGCTGCTCGTTTGTAATCATTGTCGAAAGATGGTGCCATCTCAAATTATCTAGTTTATGCAGCACAAAACACACGCTACCGGCACGCATACATTCCGTGTCACCGCTGCCAAAAACTTGCAAGAGAGTAGGCGAAAGAATTTTTTTCTCCCCAATTCTTTTAATTTTGGGCTGTTGTGAAGGCTGCATTGTTCTCGCTAGAGTTCGCTCGGTTGGCGACCAGCCCGTTGATCGGTGTGGCTTCTTGCCCCTGGGTGGCGCCAGGCAATCCTCCGCTGCTGCTGTGCTACACCAACTACGACTGCTTCATCCGGGACTCGGCACCTGGTGTGCGACGGCCGGTTCTGCCGCTGCCGCCAGGGGTACCACACGGAACTCACCGCGTGGGGCTGGCGGTGCGCAGGTGCGTACGCTCGGGCCCCCTGTGCCTCCGGCTCGTCCGGCCGTAGTTTTCAGTCGGTGTGCTTACTCGCGTCATCGAAAGTGGTTCCTTGATTTCCGCCCAGCGACGTTGTAAAAGTGTTGCGCGTCGCCCTCCACAATCTCGCCGGTGGTACGGCGGACTCCGTGGCACACGCGTGTTCTGCCGCAGGTCCGCGGAAGCTTCGGCAGGCGAGGAGCCGGGACGCTGGCGACGACGGTGACACTTGCGTTACGCTCGTTGTTGTCTTTACGGCGGCAGCTGTTGGTGGCCCGTTCCCCGGTTTACGCGACGGCGTGAGCGTAATCGAAAAGTTCCCCTGCTAAATTTGTGGGAAAATTGATGTCGTCTGACCCGACGTCAGCGGGACCTACGGACGAATCCAGGTTCCCTGCCTAAATTTCACGGAAAAGTTCGACGTCACGTGACCTATGCGCCGATCTAGTTTCCCGCTAAATTTGGCAGGAACATTTATGTCACGTGGACCCGCACCTCACGGGACCTACAAACGACTTGAAATTCAGGCACCGCTAGATGTAGCAAAGATTGATGTCACGTGACGTATGCACCAATCCAGTTTCCCTGCTAAATTTGGCAGGAAAACGCATCACGACCTTAAAATCATTTATTCGTCCGACATCGTATCGAAGCACTCTCATCGATGCAGCGCCATTTCATTATCAGATCACAGTATGACGCACGATCAGAGCAGTGTCAATTGATTGTGATTGTCATAGTCATCAAATAAGCAGCACAATCATGCTGCTGTCTATACAGATCACGTTGTGTGATCGTTGCTCAGTTTTTTGTTTTTTTTTTGTTTTAGCCCAGAACTTTTACTATTAATTGGCAGGACCGCAACATTTGAACGCATCACGTGTCGGCTCCCCGTGACCCAATTTGTAGCCACCTTGGGATCACTTTTAATGCCCGGGCGGCTTGGGACAGTCGGACGTACCTGTGGAAAACCCATTTCAGTGCGCCGCCGTACCTTCACGCTTTTCTGTTGACGCTCGGTGCCACAAATTCCTGCGCTGTCTACTACCGCCAAAACGGCGGACGAAAGCGTGACAGTCAGGCTTTAAGTCCACCTTCAAGCGTCTGTCGTCTTTAAAGCGTAGCACAGCGTCACACACTCCTTCCCTCGCAGATTCATCGGGACTGCAGCGCCCCGTCCACGGCGGCGTGGTCTCCGTGTTCAGGATCTCGCCGGCGGCCATCTTGATCGCCTGCATCATCCTGGGATACATGTGAGTTGGGGTGGAGCCGGCTAGACCGGAGGGCCAGATATGGACTGGGCCGCCGTGCCCCCAGTCCATATCTGCCCTCCTGATCATGACCCCTTCCCACCTGTCCTCCCCCATTCTTTTTTATCTAGCATAATATCATGAGAGATGCCCCACCCCCAAACGATAAGCCCATCCCTATCTTTTGGCACGATTTGCTATTCTTCCCAAAACACCGAAAGATAACCCGCCTCTAGTAGCTGCAGGGCTCTGACCAATGGCAACCTCGGCAGAATTGGTGTTACTGAGCCATGGCGGGAGATGGAGATGTCGAACGCTGCTAAATGGGAAGGACAGTTTTCTATGCTCCATTGCCCCTCAATGTGAAAACGAGCTTGGCAGATCACAAAAAAAAAAAAAGTAGCATTTTTAATTTTTTTTATTTGGGGACCGAAAGTTAGTTTACTTCTCGTTTTCACCCAATTTGTTCTCGCTTTTAGGTGGGCCATCTTTCGGGATATAACGATATATCCTGGTCGACGCGCAAATTTTTTGTGCCCGAAAATAAACATTTGTTTTTGCTAACTGAAAGAGTGTGGTTGTCTGTGAACGTCCTCCTTGTTTTCATTCCTTCCGTCTCAAGTACTGTAAACGATTTTATTTTCGCGGGCTCACTGTTTTGCGAATTCAGCGAGGTGTGGTATTTCGGAACATTTCGCAGGCTCAAAACTTAGCAAATAGGGGTGACATGCTATATATTTGCTACCGTAGGGAAACATATTCACGGAGCCTATTTTTCATAAATCATAGGCGATTCGTAAAATTCGCAAAAATTAAGTCTTCGCAAAAATTGAGTCGTTTACAGTATTCCTCATTATAATACGCTCGCTTTAACCAGTTGTCTTAAAATATATGCCATTTTTGCTGTCTTGTTAGTACTAGTCAACAGGAATGGCATACCCTTGGAGGTACATGCTGTTCTTTGCTAGGTAGGTACTAGCAAAGACCACCTGAGGGATGTTCTTTGCTTTGTGTTGAAGAGAGCCTTTGGGGGCAAAGGCTTGCTTTCTGTGCAGGGACATTTTGGTCGGCTTGCCGGTTTCTTTCTTTTGCTCGTCTGCCAGTGACTCGGAACGAAGCGAGCGGAGTTCTTGTCGCGCACGCAGAAACGCCGGCAAAAGCCCGAGGCCGGTCCTGGCGTCCACGACGGCAGGACGTTTGGCGGACGGCCGCACCGCTACATCCTGCCCTTCCGGCGAGGCGTGTCGCTGCGGGAAGTGGCACAACGTGAGTGGCACCTTGTCTTTCGTGTTTGGGGGGGGGGGACCATTACCTTGAAATCGCCGTCTTTGTAATGCGGAATCTGTTTTGTGAGTTGTTTCTTATGAGAATAATGTTACGAATGAGGGTCATAAACAAGCTTCGCGAACAAACATCATCAACAAGCATCGGGAATGAACGTCGTGAGTGATCAACATGGTTGAGCATCATGGTCAAGCGACACGCTGGGGGCATCACAAGACGTTTATATAAAGCTTACATAGGCCCATGTAAAATCAATGTAAGAAAGATGCCCCAGCGGGGCTCGAACCTGGGTAGGTGCGGTGGACGTCGAATGCTATTGTCACTGGGTTGCGTGGCGCAGTTGCTCCGGAAAGATCACGCCACCGGCAAAATGTGCCAGCGAGAGTGGCGCGACAACATACCACGTGACCGCTGGCCTCATTGACGTCACGCATCGCGCAAGAGCCGTATGAGGCACCGCCTGTGCGGCATGCTCGTTTGTTTGTTTTTGCCCTGGCTAACATCTCTGGTGCACAGTAAAACAAATTTTAAAGACGAGCGCAAACCACACATATTATTATGTGGTTTGTGCAGGACACATTTTGTGTTCCCTAGTCTTTCTCAGCGCCATCAAGCTTGTGTATTTGTGTTTTTCACAAGTAGACTTTTTAGCTTGCTGAACTTTGAGCGAACGCAGTTGTAAAGTTCAATTCCTGTAAATGAAGCATTTTTTCCTGAACTAATTATTTTCGACATGCCAGCACCATCTAAAGTGGAACCTTTGGCACTTCTAATCCCATTTATCTTAGCTTCACTTTCACTTTCTGGCATCAAGTCTCAGATCAGGAAAAAAAGGCATTTCATAATAAAACACTGTAGGGAGCCTGTTTTTTGGAGTTTCAATACTGAAATATTGTAAGGAACTCGGCTGTGAACTTGCTTTCTGCATTTTTGTGCTCTTTCTTGTTACGAGAAGTTGCAGTTCCTTCAGCCTAAAGGCTTATTCACACGCTGCATCTTTTCAACGCGCCAAAGTTCAGCGAAACCGAGATTTCGCGAAATCGGCCTGTTCACACGTGGAGTTTGACGTGCAAAATCTGTGACGTATTGGCTCACAAGGATTTTGCCAAACCTTGTCATCTGCACCGGCAACACCAAACGTTTCGCATAAAAATGATATGAAGTATGCACAGTGTGAAGAGACAGTCTGTTTTATTAATACCGCTCAATGAACTTCATCAGATTCGGCTGACTGGGCTTACTAGTCCTGCCAAACCCGGAAAGACCGCAAACGTCAAAGAACAGGCGGCTGATCTCGAAGCATTTCGTACATTTTTGCACCGCTAATAAACAACATTATCCTCAGCCATCACGTTTATATGCGGTGCTTACACTCGTTGCAACTGTTGATCAATCTGCACCGCGCCGCCAACCCATACTGCTAAGGCGCCGTTCACGCACCCACGACCGAGTAGGACCAAGACTCATCGCCCGTACACACCACATCTCCGCTTGTCGCTGATGTTTTTTTTTCTTTTTCGGCCTTGGCTTGGATACGGAATCGGCCAAAAGTCAGACTCCTCCAAAAGCTCGCTCCTCATCAAAGGTCAGACGTCATAGTGAAGTCGAGCGGCCATTGGCAGCATCTGCGTTTCTCCTTCGGATGATTGACAGGCCCTGGTGAGGTTTCAGCGAAAAATTGCTCCAGGAGCGAGGAACACGCGCCACTTTTTTCGGAGGCGCGCCACATTTTCGTTTGCGTTCAGACGGGGAGTCTGTTTCCCGAAACCTAGTTTCGCAACACAAGATTTGCCGGCAAGATGCATCGTGTGAATAAACCTTAATACACACCAAAAAAAATCCATATTTTTATTTTACAGCAGAGCTGTTATGGGCTAGTTCCCCCAGTTTCGTGTCCACAGACAAATAAATATCGACACAACCCTCGGGACAGCTACCGCCATCTATGAGCGACGGTGGCAACCAGACAACTGGCTTGCCGGTTGTCTCGTTGGCGGCACATAGTGCAGCTCTGCTGCTCTTCCTTCTTCACAGGAGTGGAAAGGTTGAAAGTTTTTTTTATATAAAATTTCGCATGTCTGTCATTTTTTTCCACGGCTGCGTAACACAGCTGTTTGATCTATGCCTCACTAAAGAAACAAGCCATTATCGTTATTGTTACTATACGAAACTCTTTCTATATGTACTTTATGTAACCCTTTGAAGGATTAATTTATAAACTCGAAACTTTTCATGGTGTCTTCTTTCACAGTTATGAATGTGCCCTGCAAATTTCATATCAGCTAGACTAATGGTTAAAAAGTTTGCCTTTTGGAGTAACGTCTTCCCTAAACGCGATGGACTTATTTGGCTGAGCCTTTGGTCGCCTACATAGTCTTGCCACCGGCCTCATCCCTGAAAGTACTATACCAGCGTTCTACTGATTTAATGCATGAAATGCTTTCTTGCTGTCATCATCCCAGCCCTCGGCAACCGAAAAGCATTCGGAAATGTTGAACATGGTTAAAATTGCGCGCAAAAGAAAGAAAGAGAGAAGAGATAAGCGCAATGCGCTTATCTCCTCTCTCCTCTGTTCCTTTCTCTTTGTGCGCAATTTTAACCATGTTCAATCATTACCAACTCGCCCAACTAACCACCTGACTGCAATTCAGAAATGTGTTTCGGAGGCGGGAGCTGCGACGGCGTTGTGCAGCTGTTAAGTTGAGTTCACCTCTCGGACCATCTGCATCGTGGCATTTCATCAAGGCCTGTGCCTCTTGCCCCGGTAACATCGCTTTCAGTGCCGGGAAAACGTGTGCTGAGACGTGGCTGTGACGTCTTTAATGAGAGCAAAAGGGCTGTGAATTTTTTTAGATTGTTTGTAGAGTATCAAGATAGGTCTAGGTCTTCTAGAGACATTGAGCATTAGGTTGCACTGTGATTTTTGACAAGGCGCACGACCGTGATTCGCTCCTCAATTTGCAGTTTGAGGGCCGAAGTGCCCCCGAACTGCAAGTTGTCGAGAGAGACTTAATGAGAAGCCTCGTATGTGACGAAAAATGGTGCTTGAAAAGACAGGATAAAAAGAAACGAACGTTGAACACACACACGCTCTTCGTTCCTTTGTCCTGTCTTTTTGAGCAGTTTTTTTATTATGTGCACTGATTACCTACTAACCCAACTTACCAACCCGTCGACCCTCGTTCAGGTGGCCAGGGCGAGAGGACAGGTGACTCCTTTGACCACCTGCTGCCCCCAGCGGCCGCAGTTGCCAACCTACCCCCCGAGCCGCCGCCTTACCAGACTGACGAGGTGGGTGCTTCTTCTACGGCGGACGCCGTTGAGGGCTTTGGAATGACGCCGACGTAAGGCGCCTGTCGTCGATGTCGTCACACGACGCCGTCACGCCACAGTCGCACGTCGTCATTATGCCGCATGCTTAGGAGGAGAGCTCATTTCCAAGGCAAGATGGGCTCCTGATGTGTTTAAAAAAAACAAAGTTCATGAATGTTGATATCTACATTGCAGTAAATTTTTAATATTAAACTGTCATGCATGAGTATATGTTAAGAAGAGGTGCCCTGACTAACTGTCTTAGTCATACATGATTGAAGAAAAGATATTTGCATGTAGCGAGAATATTTCTAAATTCCCTTGGTTGGGCCGGGCATCTTTATTGGTTTAATTTTATGTAAGATGTGTCATTTACTTGCCATCCCAATATAGGCACTGGGCTTTTGGAGGCCATAGTCAATAAATACACTACCGTAGTCAATAAACATAGATTAAAATTAGCTTATCTTAAAAGTGGTCAAGTGGAAGGATGGCCACAACCTTCACAAGTTCACCTGGGTTTTCATTTAAAAGCACGTTGCAGTAGTGAAAGGGCCTTGTGAAACTATTCGATATTCAATTCCAAAATATTTGGCCAAAACCACTACTTGTATCTAATTCGCTTCATACTCAAACTTTACTATTTGCACGTGCCTACTTTATTTATTTTGGATGCTGTTGATCTCCGGGTCATTACAGAAAAATAATTTTATTTGGCATAATCTCAAGTACAGAATACAAAATGTGCTGCCCGAAGCAGGCTCGCAAAAAAGAACCCAAAAAACACGTCCCGACGTCTGTCTGTCTTTGTTCCCACGTCGGCAGCAGGAACCACCGCCGAGCTACGAAGAGGCAGTGCGGAGCATCCCTCCATCCGCGAGCGCCGCCTCCACCACCGCCACACAGCAGACGACGACGAACCTGACGACGAGGCGGGCCTGAGACCACCTACGCTCTTCAACAACAACAAGCATTTGTTTGCAGACGAGACGTCGAGCACTCACCCTTGCAACAACACTCGTAGACAAACTCTCTTTTCCTAGCTCTCCCCGCTTTTCTTTTGCTGGTTTTTCTCGCGCGAGATCAACGGAAGTTTTCTCGTCTGCCCGTTCTGCCCGACGTCCTCGGTAGAGAAGAAAGACGAGGCAGACGACGCTCGACGCCGCTGCATACAAAAACCAAAATGAAAGAAGGAAAAAGCGGAGAGAACATAAAAGGCTGTTGGAACGACGACGAGCGGTGTCGGAGCCCTTCGTTTGACATTTGATGGATGGGGACGCGGAGCGATTGAGGAGTTCTCGTGCCGACGACGTATATTAAGGTCCCGAGGCGACCAGACGTCGTCGAGACGCCGGTAGTTTGCTGAGGCCGTCGTCGGGCTTCGAGGGTCACGCGTCAATGTTTTGCGTTTGTACAGGCTTTCTCGACTCTTCTCGGCAATCTGTAACCCCCCGCCCTGAACCCCAACCCAACCTTTCACTGCGGGAGTCATCGCAACGACATCTTCTGCTCCACTTAGGGATGCCGACCTTCGGTCATGGATTCGCCCTTCTCCCCTTCCTCGGCACTTGTAGCTTTTACCCAGTACAAAGTTGGTGGGGACGCGGAAACGTAGCGTTTGACGTTTGGTCGCCGTTGAGCAAGGTGCGCTTCGACATCTGACACCAAGACGAGGCGACGGTTAGAGTCGGCGCGTTGCTGCCGTAGAACTCGGAACGAGTGGGCGCGTCTGTGGTCGTGTAGTTTGTGTTGCGACAAATGCTGTGTAAGCACGTTCGTATAGGAAGTTTTTTTTTTTTTTTAAACTCAATGTGTCAGTGTACTTTTTTTTTTTTTTCGGTTATAGAACAAACAAGGAAAAGCTGGTTTCAAAGCTTCTTTATAGGTTCACTCTGTCCCTTTCTTTTTTCTTCTGTTATTGACGACTTGGTTGATGCGTGTGCCTCTTTCATGTGCAAGCGCGAGTTTAAAAAATGTTTTAAGGGTAGTCGCGGAGCAGTGTTGTCGCGCTGTCGCGAAAGCCAATGCCTCCCCAGCCTCTTGCCTAGTCCCAGATACAATCTAATCCAAACTCACAAAAAATATAGTTAAAGAAAACAACAACTAACTGTCTCGTGGTAAGCGGACTTCTTAACAAGTGTCAGAGTTTATAAGGAAGCCTCTTTTTTTTTTTCGTGTCGAGATGCAAATCACTTTTTGTGGGGCTTTTTATTGTTTTTGTCAGCGCATTTTATTTTTTTTGTTGGGGATGTCGAGAAATCATTAAGGCGTATTTCGGCGTTGGCGAGCACCGTTTCTGTTTATCTGTGATAATATGTGTCTTCTTTTTTTTGTGTGCGTGTATGTATATGTGTGGGGCGTACCCGAATCAGTTCCTTTGGTTTGTTTGGGAAAGGGGGACAGGGTCTCTCGGAGACATCAAGAGTTTTCTGGTGTGTTAAAATTTGCACTTCTTCGGCAGTTTTTTTAGAGTTGCGTTCATTTTTCTTTGGTCCCCCTACTGGTACACGGCGGGCGGTCCGAGCAAACATGGGAGCAGATTTTATAAAGCATGCTATAACGATCGTACGTCGCAGGACGAGCCCAGTTCGCGGCCACACTGCGCGCATGCGTTCCTTTCGCCTCGAGATTTGGCGACGCCAGAGTATGGTACAACTCGCTTCATATTCGAGCAAGCCGCACGCCACTTCGCTGTTCCTTTGCAGAGAAGTACTCTGCTCAAGCCGTAGTCATTTGCGTCGATATTAGGCGACTAAACGACTGTGTGTGTGCGTGTGTGTGTTGTAGCGAAGTGCTAACACAGCTGTTGGTCGACTCTGCGCTAGCATGTTGCCGGTGCTTTTCGTTTTCGCGACGATCGTCTTAACGATTGCTGCGGCATCCGGAGCGTGTCTCCAACTGGTGTCTTTACCAGGGCCTGAAATGTGGTCCCTCGATTTCCGCCCGGCGATGTTAGAGAAGTGTCGCACGGCGTTTGCCGGACGCAACGACGGTAACCCTTGCGTCTGAAGTGGCAACACGATTTGTCGCCACTTCAAGACCACTTTGGATGCAGGGGCGGGACGGGACGCTTCAAGGAGTACTGGGCCGAAATTTGGAGCTCACAAGACAAGGCTGGAGTGATAGTCGGGATGCTGCAAGACCCAAAAATACATCACTCATACAGCAATATCTCCAATGAATGGTTGTATTTTTGGAAAAGAAGCGCGCAATTGAACACAGCCAACAAGGTCAACGGGACATGTGACGTTGCGATTCTCGTTCCCCCTCCTCTTCGTTTTGTCCCCTTGTGAACCGAAGCGAGGCCACTTCCCCTCATTCTCAACTGTTCCAGGAGGATTGTGACGTCACGGTCCTCACTGAATCGCACCCTTCTTTTCCAGAAATACGGCCATCGGTTTGAGATGTCGATGTATGGGTGATGTTTTGGAGTTCGTAGCTTCCCGTTCGACGCTTCTGCGGCGTTATTTTGCGAAATCCAAGTTTCGGTTCAGCATCCCTTTAACACACCAGTTGGAGATGCATTCCAGAGATTGTACTTTCGCCTCTGGGGCAGGTGTCACAAGGCAACAACGCCGCCAATTTGGCACGAAGGGACTCGGAAAATGCCAATTAACATTCCCGTTTCTGCGCCGGGCTCGTCCTTTTTGGCCTTGTCAGTTTTCCGGAAGGGGTTTGGTGGAGAAGATCCTTTGTCAGTCGGGAGGGGAGGGAGGTAATAAAAACTTTGCCTGAAAAGAAAAAAAAAAAATATATATCTCTTCAACCAGCCAAATCCTTGTACTACGTGTGTTTGCGGCCTGTATCACGTATTTAATTAATAAAGATAGTTTGACAGCTTGTCCCACGCTCTTGCTTTTGTCTCTGTATCCTTTATTTTTTCCGTTACGGGGTTTTCTTGTTGTTTTTTTTTTCCGGAAGCTATGCTGCTTTCAAAGCAGTTCAAGGTATATGAGAATGCCAAGAGGATCGTCTTCGCTGCAGAACTGCGAGGTTGTATATTGGTCCTCAACATAGTATATGCTGTCTATGCAGAGTGCAAGTTCGTCTGCTTCTTTTGCAGGGGTTGTGGTGATGTCAGAACGCCAAACTCTGATTGGCTCTGATTGAAGGATAGTGGGTAGACCTCAAGGCTACTTGCTTTGAAGTCTACCCACTGTCCTTCAACCAGAGCCAATTGGAGCTCGAGCGTCCCGACGTCGCCACAACCCCTGCAAAAGAAGCAGATAAATTGCGCTGCGCATAGAACTGTTTCGCTTTACGACAAAAGATAGCACGGACATGGTTGCCGACGGAGCGAGAACGACAGAATGTGTCTTTCGAATGCCCATCTTCCAGCATGCGCTTTGTGCCTTCTGCTGTGCTGTGGCTGCACGCACACACTTGAGGCGCGCGAGACGTTAAAGTGTCGTCGAAGGAAGGAAGAAAGCTCGCTCTGGAGGCGGGACAACTGAGGCTCCTCCCTGCCATTCTATCCTCGTCGGCGACTGTGCCCCTGACGACTGTTCCAAAATGCATCTCTGGCGCATAGGAATGCAAGGAAGGGCAGGCCGGTCAAAGGGCAGCGTAGAGAACGTGCAGAGAAAACACGATGACGAGGCAGCCAAGCGCGCGCCGTAATTGGTTGGAATTGTAGGGGGAAATAAAAGCACAAGGACTCATTTGGGGGTAAACGAATGCACGAGGCACACAAGGAGCAGATAAACTTGCACTGCGTATGGTAAGATTATTCGTGCTTGCGAGAAAGCTGTACAGTTGCACCCTGACCGTGTGTGGAGTGCGACACTGTTGGCACAAAAAAGCAATTTTGTTTTTCCTCTTTTTTAAGTTGGCTTTGTACGGGAAGACAAAAAAGGGTGATTCCGCAGGTGAGCCCAGCACAGCCTTGGTTGCTCGTGTTGGTCGCGCCGCAGCAAGGCCACTCGAGAGAGTGCTGGCTACGGCATGCGCCGGATAGAAGGGAGAAGAGGGAGACGGAAGTGTTAACAAACTGCCAATTGGCTTACCCCCGCGCCCCCTACTTTGCACTCCGCACGGTGGTAGGATAGGAACTGCACATTAGTGGCAACCTTCTCTGCATTTGACAAAATTTTATTTTTTTCTCTTGCAATTGAAAGTTTATCAAATTTACTGGTATATGGTGGAATATGCTAATCCTGGGCATAGACCAGATGCACCCATTGTGATTTGCCTCCCTACTACCACCCAGAAATTTTGATCTTAGTTTTATAATCAGCTTCCTTCTATTGACATCCCTCATGAAAAGACTTTTCGTGCCCGCAACGTACCTCACCTGTCTGCCTCAGTATGGCGTCAAATGAATCGAGCGCTGATGTTCTTCCTTACACTTTGTCCATCATTGAAGTGCTAGTGTTCAGGCGAAAGGCAGAATTACAAAAGGAATGGAGCTTTTTCGCATAAAGACGGCACCAAGTGGCTAAAACTCCAACAACGGTTGCTGGATAGAATGAGAGCTGAGGTGCTTTTCCTGCCTTCTCTGCAGCTGATCCGAGTCGTAGGAGTGCCTGCTAGGGCAACTGGTGCAACCATTCTTCCGGATGCCAACCGAAGTTAGAGCTTTCGCCACTGCAACAGGAAGGCCTGTATGTGTGCAGAACCCTTCTTGAAAAAGGTCCAATGTTTGGTGCCATTTGCTAGGTTGAGGATAGGACTTGTCAGGAATGAGAAATGCACAACTTTATTTCTGGGTGCAGTTTTCTCTGTTAGGACTTATGCACACTGCACCCTTTCAATCCTCGGTCCTGCTTTCGTGGCTTTGGAAAGCTTGGGAAAGCGACCAAAGCATGCGCCACATACGCATGAACGCTCGGGCACCACGGAAAACCGTGATCAAATTCAGATTTTGTAAGGCGAAGGCCTTACTTGTCTCATTACGCGAAAAGCGGCGTCGGCGTTGTGCCCGAAAGATGGCCATAAAAGTATGTCATCAAGCACGTGCCGCTCAAGGTCAAAGTGGACCCGCCTCAGAAATAAAATGCAAAGAAAAGCACAGCAACGCAGATGCATCGTCACAGAAGCCATGAAGCTGGCGGGGGCGCTCAAGGTCAAAAGCAGATGCGCCTCGGAAGTAAAGCACAGCAACGCAGATGCTTCGTTACGGAAGCCGTCATGAAGCCGGCGGGGTTCGCCGCGCCTGTGCAGTGTGGGAGCGTGATGTCGCCGCCAGAGCGCCGTGTGCGAAAGGAAGACGTGGCATGCTTCTTGTAGGAATGCGCTATGTGTAGGAATGTTTTGCATTCCTACACGTATCCAGTCTTGACGGGTCCCTGAAAAGTAAAAAAAAGTGTTTTTTCAACAACCTGATTGGGACACCCGTGGCAAAAAAAAATTGTATGCGAAAAAAAAAAAATTTTTAGAGCAATATTGATGGCGAGAGATTCATTTGAAATTTTGCACGCAAAGTTCATAACGTCACAGAATGGTCATTCGCTCTTTCGACCTCAGTGAGATGGCCATTCGCTCTTTCGACCTCAACGAGATGGCCATTCGCTCTTTCCACCTCCCCAATATGAAAACAAAGCCATTTCACCTCTCCTACATGCGCCCGAAAACAAGTGGAAAGAAAGTGACTACCGACTAAATCGCGTCTCGCGCCGTCAATATTGCTTTAAAACCTTTTTTTAAGCAATATATCAACTGTTTAAAAAATAAATTTCTTTTCAGGGGTCTTTTAAAGAGATACTTCAACAAAATTTAAAATATACCCGTCATCCACAATATCCGTAAATGACAATTGCACGTTTGTATTTTGAGCCTAATGGCTGTATTTTTCGTTATAAACGGCCCACTCTGGCAAGCGCTTGGAGAGCACGTCATATCCGGTGCAATCGTGATGTAGTTTGTCTCGAGATGAGCAAAGCTGCGGCAAGGCTGACGTCGTCGGGATGCCCTAGCCGTTCCAGCCACCGAAGCGGTCGAAGTATGCAGCGATCAGTCCACCGCAACTAACTGCAAAGCTGCTTCTGTGTGAATTTTGAGTGACAGGTTAATCTTCTATAATCTTGTAGGGACACACATAAGAGAGTCCCGTTGAGTGGGGAGTTCCTCCCTCCTCTTCTCTTGTGCTGGCCATAGAGTTGTCGGGATGACGTCAGGTTCAAAGCATGTATAGTTCTAGGCAACGTTACTAGATCACCTCAGTTGTGGAACTCCGCAGAAGGCGGTACCTCCCTCACTTGCTTCGGTATGCCCCCGTCGTTCGAAGTGCCATCTAGATTTTCGTTTACGAACTGTGTGTTCCATAAAGTATGGTGGAACGTCATCTAGACGCTGTTCTTCGAAACATACGTATCCCATAGAATACACTGCTGTTACCAAAGCAGTCGTCCGGCGCGTCGAACGACGGGAGGCGAGTTGTGGTAAGTGAGGGGGGTACTGCCCGTGCATTCAGCGTCTATGAGCAGTTCCGTAACTGAGCTAATCTAATAGTGGTTCTAGGAGAGACGGTTATCGTCATACCGAGGTTCCTAGACGCATACAACCGATTTAACGATCCACCAGATGCTTGCGCAAAGTGCTAGGATCTTGGTCTTTGTCGAGATATCGGGTGTCGTTATACTGTCTTTGAGATACTAAAAGCAAGCCCGAAATTTCGTTGTAGTATCTTTTTAAGTGTCTTTGGCAAGTTTTGTTTCTGTGACTTATTTTTCCTTTTTTCCTTTAATTTTTTTAATACGGCTACTCGCCTTATTGGAAGCATCTAAACAGTTTCGTAGCGGGGCCTGAGTGAAACAAACGTTACACATTCTTTCCATCCCCCCTTTTTTTTTTTGCTCGTGTATTGAATAGATTATTTGCTGTATTACCCAAGCATCAAGGATAATGCAGGGATTGATGTTCCACGCTTTACACGCGCACGCCTTACCTGTATAAAAGTTTCGAAGTAAATAACCAAAATAAAGCGCTGACGATCGAACGCGCGTGCAAGATGCCATTTGTTTTAGGTATTTGCTTTAGAAAAGTTACTACTGCTGAGGACAGCACGTGCGGCGCGTGGAACACCAAGCCCTGCATTCTCTTTGATGCTTGGGATCTCTAAAGAAGAGATCAGTCACCAGTGGGTCTATTGGCAGTGACTATTTCGACGTCCGCCGTCAAAATATCTCTAAACTTATTTCGACGTCTGTGAACCAGGAAGAGGTGGGTTTCCCCGCATGACGCACACGTTATGCGCGGTAGTATCCGACCAGGAGGTAGGGCGCGAACTCTTCCTTTACGATAAACTACCCTTTCCGCGTTCTCAAATCCTTATATTTTAAACTAAACGACATTTAATTGACGCCGCTTTATTAAGCGAAAGTAGCATCTCCTTTTTAAAACACCATTAAAGTCCGAAACTGCCCATTCGCTCCGCACGGCCTAGTCAATCGCGTAGTCTTCTGGTAGTAGCGATGTGTAGCAGACATCGTGTTAAATGTACAAAATATACATTAAGATAACACTTATGTGTTTTCCAGCGTCCGTGCTTCTCACATACGGTGAGTACACCTCTCGTTTCACCCCTCCTTCGCCTAGGTGCGTGCTCGAGCAGTTCATACTTTCGCTGGGAGTGCCTGACCCCTAGCCCTAGCAGGCGTTTCTCACTTTTGACACCTAGTAGGCAAGACGCTGAGTTTTTGTGTCGCCTTACCTTGCTTGCAGGTAATTCTCCCGAATGTGATTCCTACAAACACTGCACCAAGCATGACCGGCACGCCGTTTGCAGCGAAGGCTCTTGCATTTGCGTCAACGGTACCCACAAAGATATCACTAGCAAGGTTTTCAAGTGCAACCCGGGTAAGTAAGCGTTATCGTATCTTATCGGTTGCCTGTATTTTCCTTCTGCATTTTTGTCAACTTTTTAGTTTTCACGCTGCCTCAAACTAAAACCAGCATTTCGTAACAACCTATTGTTTTTGTTGTTGTTGTTGTTTTTATTTAGTTTGCGTGTAACGGCATTTTTGTCAACTTTGTTATTTTTTTCACGCTGCCTCAAGCCAAAATCAGCATTTCGTAACAACCTATTGTTTTTGTTGTTTTTTATATAGTTTGTGTGTAACGGACTATACTAGACAGTGCCCGAAAGCATGGAGCCTGGCCCTTCCACTTGCATATATTGCCCGTTTTGTTACTTCGACAAACAAACAAATACAAAAAAATGTTTTTTTTTGTGTGTGTGTGTGATTGTAGATGACTTTTACTCGTCTCTTTGAGGATATGACATGTTATTCTGCCTACCCGAGTTACTTGAGGACGTCCCCATTTAAATTTAAATAACAGGGGAGCATTAAACTCACGCTTATATGTAAAACTTTTTTTTTTTCTTCTGAAGATTGATTTGTTATTATACATAGCTTGCAGTGACGTAATTTGGTCCCCCTCTCTGGTGGTGGAGCGTAGCCTTTACTGTACTAATTCTACAAACAGGAAACGAGCGTTGCGAGCGAGCGGAAACGAGTCAGCGCAGCTTCCAGCGCATTAACGGCGGGCGTCCACCACCAGCAAGGAGGGCGGCTTTGACGCCACCTGCAAGCCATGTATAGTAGGTTACAAGTCGAGAAGGTAGCGGCAAATGCCCCTCAAAGGGAATCATATATCCCTCCGCCAACTCCCCATCCAATAGCGTCCCATCGTTTCCGTGACGTCGTGGCCAACGCGGGAGAGGGTTTTGCCTTGCTTTGAATATTTGCTTTATCTTTCGACCTTGACTTAGCGTTGTGGAAGCCACGAGAGGGAGATTAGAAGTCGTTTTTGTTTCCGATGGAAACAAAAACGACTTTGGGGATTAGCTTCCCCTTCGATTGATACAAAGGCCACTTTCGAGGGCTCGGTTTCCTCTCCGATGAATACAAAGGTCGCTTTCTTAAAAAAGGGGGGCGGGGGGTCGGGGGTCGGGGGTCGGAGACAAGTTGGCATCACTCTGTAGGCATTATCTATTCATTGAAGCGGAACAAGGGGTGTTTCCAGGGAACTATTCTTTCGACTGACGGATGGATTTCAAACGGTCGCATCACGATTATGGGAGGAGCTTCTCCTACCTTCTTGACTTGTAACCGGCTATAGGCACTATCTGAACGACAAACATTTCTCCAGTACTCATTATGTCAAATCGTACCTTCGTTGACAATTCAATTTTTTTTCCCCCAGTAGAAATTAGATGCGAGAATGTTGAACCTGAACTGTCAACATTACCCTTTCTCGCAATGATATTTGACAAATTCTGTCACTTTTATTTTATTAGGGTTTGCACATTGAAGAAAAAAGTGCATACCGTAAACCGTTTAATGTTTCTATTGACCTACCATTTGAGTAGCATAATTCTGGAAGCAAGTCTCTCGGCCAACGAGGTAGAGGGCCTTAGAGCAATCAACTGGCAGCTGAAAGTGACCCCCAATTGGCCACTGCCATGTTGCACATTTTTGACCACTAGACACATGATTTATAGGTTTACTTTGAAGTGGACAAACAGCAGTACTGTTTGTCCACTTCAAAGGGATTACTACCCATTTATGAAAATGGCACGACGGTAACATGTGCCTCCCTTCCCTGTAGTCTTTTCGCACAAAAACCCAATTCTGTTTGACCATTTTTTGAGCGGCGCTAGTCGCGTTCCAAGAGATGAAATGGGCTCGTCACAGATGGCGAATCGCATGGTGGATGAGTGGCCCCGTGCTTTGCCCCACAACTTTGCAGGACGTCAGCTGAACCAGACCTGCGGCTCGACGTCGGAATGTTCGAGAGTGGACGTCCGATCACGATGTGACGGTGGCGTTTGCCGCTGCAAGCCGGGCAGTCACGAGGCCCCAACGCCCATGGGCCTCAAATGCTTCTCAGGTTAGCGATACTCCCCGCAGAAATACTTTTTAGTATTAAGCACCAAATTATTCATTTATTTCTTTACTTATTTATTTGTTTATACCGCCAGCATTCTGTTTGAATGCCAAGGCAGGAAAAATACATACATGCATATTTGTAAATACAAATAACAGCACCTTCTCTCTGGCTGCTGACAATAGAGTAATGGTGAAGATGCACACGATTCTAACCGGAGACGACGGACAACAAAAGGCGACCAGAAACAACCACACACATCTCGAACGCAGCTCAAAACATTTTATTCACACATTGTGTTTTTATTTTCCACCCCTAACACGACCTTCACCAAGTTTGTACACATTCACAGATCCGTCGCACGCCCTCCATATCCCCTCTAACAAAACAGTATAAAAAAAAAAGTTTTATACAATGTTTTTTTTTACTCTATGTTGTTTCTTCCCCTTACAAAAGTAAAAATTTCCACGACGCCTCATCCAGTGTGATGATTGAAGGCTGGCTAATACAATTTTCCACAGAGCCAGCCCTAATTGTTTCTTTTAAAACTCTTTTTGTACAATTTTTTTCTTTACTCGACACAACAGTGTCCTCTCAGACCGGCAAACAACTATTGCACCCCTCTACGTGCCTTGCAATTTCAGAGTTTGTTGCATTGCAAGGCACGTAGAAGAGTGCAATAATGGTTTGCCAGTGTGGGAGGACACTATTGTATTGAATAAAAAGAAAAATTGTACGGAAGAGTTTTAAAATAAACAATTAGGATTGGCTTTGTGGGAAATTGTATTATCCAGCCTTCAGTCACACTGAATGCGGCGTCGCAGATGTTTTTACTTTTGTAAGGGGTGGAATAGGGGGAAAAACAACATTGTATAAATCGTGATGTTTAAAACCCGATACTGTGTTGAAGGAAAAATAGGAATCTTTTAAGTCGAGGAAAAAAGGCACAGGAGAGGACGTCTAAAAAAAAGTTTAGACGTCGTCTCCTGTGCCTTTTTCTTCAACTTAAAAATTTCCTATTTTGCCTTCACCACAGTCTTGGCCGGGTTTCTAACATCATGATTAACTACCACCAGCTTGCCTGCACGCTCACTGTCTTATCATTAATTGTGTAAAACCTCCTTTTTGTTTTGTTTTTGTATACGGTTTTGATGGAGAAGTCCGAATGATGTGCCATTGGGCATGATATGGAGAACGTGCGATGGGTGTGGGAATGTGCGCAAGCTTGGTGAAGGTCATGTGAGAGGGTGGGGTAATATACGGGGGTGTGCCATTCGCCGTGTTGTGGAGGCATGGCGCTGGCGGTGTACATATGTGCAAACTCGGTGGAGGTCGTGTGAGGGGTGGCTTATAAAAACACGATGTGCGAATAAAATCTTTTCAGCTCCGTTTGAGACGTGTGCGTTCGTCCCTTGTTGCCTTTGTCATCCGTCGTCTCCGGTTAGAAACATGTGGAACGTTAACCAGCTTTCCTTCTTATTAACCTTGTCTTCTTGCAAAGATACAACTGCAAATTACCATAAAAAATGACAAATCTATGCATGTATAAATGCCTCATCGAAGACGCTCTTTAAACACAGATTCTTTGCACATTTCAATAGATCCTCAATTCACACACATTTCAATAGACCGTATAGTGGCTGCCGTGTCAATTATTCGAATCCACCTTTGTTTGGCACATACCTCAATCCTGCATTGGACACAAGGACTGCATCGGCGCGGTGGCCTCCTATGTTGTTTGATGAACTTTTGAAAAGAGTCTACCATTACCGAGCAATACTGCAATGGTGTTCTGTTGTGGTTTGTGCAACGAAGCTTTTGCCCCTGTGCGCAGGCACCACTGCCAAGCCCCAGTGCAATGCAGAGAGGCCCTGCAGCTCCCAAGCATTCTTCTGCACGCCCTGGGGCATCTGCGACTGCCGGCTGCCCGGGTACAAGGCGGAGCTGCTCTTTTCACGCTGGCAGTGCATCCGAGGTGAGTTCGCAGGCACTGTTGCCTGCTCGGAAATTTAAAAAACCTGCAGCAGGAATTTAGAAAAACTACTAAGTTTAAGGTGCACGGCGAGACTAACTTTTTTATACAATTTACCGCTATAATTAGTCTAGGTACGGTATAATATATATAAAAGAAACCTTAAAAGGAAGCTCTTCTTTTTGACTGAAACCGGTTCCAAGCAGAAAACGGTGCGCTGCTTCATCTTTTGGTCAAAATATGGCGGCAGCATAAAGCTTCAGCGACCAAATTCACGGGCTGTGCTAAAAGTTCTTTTTTTCCGTAAAGCTTTCCGACTCATCTGGTGTCGCTTAAAACTGCAATGGTCTCGAAATTTAAAATCCTGTAGCCCCTCCTCTTTTTTTTTCTTCTTTTTTTAATTGTTTTTTTTTAATCTGTGTGTTTTTCTTAGATCCGTTCCTGTTTGAAGACAGAGGCACCATCACTTTCCTGAAGGTCTCCCCCGTTCCACTTCTAGTCATCGTCATCATCCTGGCGTACTTTGGATACCAGTGCGTGCCCGTTTTCTCTCTTTTCCTCAATGGCTTTTATTCCAAAACGGACGTGAAAGGTTCGGCAAAAAGAACACTATACTTCGCTTTATCTTCGAATAGACTACAGTAGATGCTAGGACCCTTCCCAGCCAGTTCCGCGCTGTGGAACTGGCTGGCCAGTTAGTTCCGCGCGTGGGATGTGGAGTTGCAATCACGCGACTCCACACCCCACGCGTTGCTACACCCTTCCCAAAGGTGGCGTGACACTCGGACGCCATCGGATAGGCTTCGACGGCTCGTAGCATTCTTTGCGTTCTATCGTAAGGTGAGACCAGCCAGCTCCAAAGGCTCGAGGGCTAGCACCTCAGTTTCTTTCTGTGGCCGAATGGCTACGGTTAAAACTGTACCACGGTCGCTGTCAACTTGCTTCGTTCGTTCGCACTTGCATCGACTCGGGCTGTATGAGTACCATATTAGTTGGAGGACTAAGGTATCTTAGTTACCCTTTATGTCTGTAGAGGAACTGCTGCTTGTATTACCAACACCAATACAGTAAACCCTCGTTAAAGCAAAGTCAAGGGGATGGCCAAAAAATGTATGTATAAGCAGTAAATTGATGGGAGAGAGAGAGCCAAAAACCAGCAATGGGATCACTGTGGAAGATTTATTTAATCGAACAAAGCTCGGTGATGAACAACTTGCGGCAAAATAATCAAGTCGAGTTTGCCTGGTTCACCTGATTGTGGCTACAGCTGCCTCCACCTCTCTTGTGTATCGCTACCCAGACGTCCTTCGTTTGCCGACGGCTGCCATAGATAGCAATGTCACACTGTTAATTTTTTACTCTTTACTCAGATTAGTTCATTCTTGGAAAACTCTATGCCCAAAATGCACCATCTTTGGCCGCCTCTGTACAAAATCCTAACTCGATATGTTAGGAAACCTATTATTGTTGTCTTTTTAAGGCACCAGTGATCTATTTAACTCGAGTGGTAGGCCGTGAGAGCTGTAACGAAATCCCTCTTTCAGTCTTGCACCCAGCAAACTCGTGTCTCCGCGGCGCTCGCTCTGCGCAGGCGCAAGGCCAAGTCGCCGCCGATCCATCGGAGCGTGCACGAGGTGAGCAGGCTTCAGCAGCGCAGAATCGTGCCCCTCTGGCGTGGAGTCACCTTTCACCCGAGCACCATTACTCAGGGTGAGTCACCCACACGCTTACCCTTTAAACTTGCGCAAAGAAGAGTTACCTTCGAGTGCTGTCACTGTGCCTTCTGGTTTAAATGTAAACTATTCTTCAGTCGTCCACTGGGGCATGCCAGATGCATTTTGTTGGTGTCACACATAGGCAACCACCAAAAATGTATTTTATTTTTATTTTGCTAGGTACTATATTTGATTGTCGGAACAGCATTTTTTTGTGCTATGTTATCCGTAAGCACTAGGTAAGATATTAATGTGCACACTGTTCACGGTAATACAGTTTT
The DNA here is from genome assembly GCA_037355805.1 of Ixodes ricinus. Classification (NCBI taxonomy): domain Eukaryota; kingdom Metazoa; phylum Arthropoda; class Arachnida; order Ixodida; family Ixodidae; genus Ixodes; species Ixodes ricinus. Next base: position 128,443 of record JAZHYW010064110.1, read on the forward strand.
TATGAGATATTCTTGGCCAGAAGAGTTCAAGCCACCAGTTGAGGAAGACTACATTTCTTGTGTCTTTCATAATGCTGAAGTTTCCTTCCCACTCTTGTGCGCTAGAGCAGTGGTTCTCAACCACTGATGTTTGGGGACATCTTCCGGTTCGACAGAAGTGATGGGGGACCCCATTTCCCGGGGATGGATAATGGTATTGGACGATTACAATGATAGAGGGGTAAATAAGAAACCAGCTTTGAAGTTTTGAATCAGAGAGTAATCAACCCTACTCACTCGGAACACACGGTTTGGTCTATTTAGCTTTGTGGGACAGCCAGTATCAATAATAAAAGAAGTTTTATAGCTTGGCTCGGCTGATTGTCGAGGGCTTCAAGGACCCCAAGAAGGCCTTCAGGGACCCCTATTTGAAAACCACTGAGCAAATGGGTATTGATGTATGGCTGTTTCAAGGCAGCAAACAAAATCTTGATTTATTGTATCCTTATATAAACTGAATTCCAAACATCAAGAGCTTTACTTTTTGCTTGTCATTCATCGCAGCGGTTCAGTGTGATGAGATTGTGGCTGTAAAGGCTTGTTCACACATACGGCGCAGCGCTAGAGTCGCAGTGCTGACTTGGCACTGTACCGGAGCTGTATCAGCGTTCCTCTGCTTGTGACCCCACCTTTTCTTGATACGATGCAGTGCCGACTCAGCACTGACTCGGCGCTGACACTAGCTGACTCGACTTTGCATTATTTCTGTGCTGAGATGCTTGCGTGAGCCAGATTTTACGGTCTTGGCCGGAAGGATGTTGTCCTAAAGGCTGGTTTGCAGACCTACTACTGCCTACGACCGTGTCCCTTAAAGGGCCACTGAAAAGGAATTCTTTTTAAACAGTCTGGTTGAAACACCTGTGTCAAAAAATAATTTTAAGCAAAAAAAAAAAAAAAAGTTTTAGAGCAATTTTGATGGCGAGAGATGCGATTTAGTCGGTAGTCACCTCCTTTCCACCTGTTTTCTCTCTCGGCATTTCCGGTGCGTGGAGGAGAGGTGGATCGGCTTGGCCGTCATGTTGAGGTGGAGAGAGTGTATGACCATCTCGTTGAGGTGGAAAGAGTGTATGACCATTTCGTGATGTCATGAACTTTGCGTGCAGAATTTAAAATAAATCTCGCGCCATCAATATTGCTCTTAAATTTATTTCTTTTTCGCATAAAATTTATTTTTTGACAGGCATGTCCCAACCAGACTGTTTAAACAAAACATTTTTTTTCTTTTCAGTGGCCCTTCAGAACCGCTTAAAATCTCCTACGACGAGAGAACAGGCCAAAGTCACCTGTCGGGTAGCTGCGAAGAACGCTCTCAGTTTCTGTATTTTTGCCGTCTTCTTCGCGCATCGTTTTTTCTTTCTTTTTTCGAAAAACTTTTGACGACAATACATAGAACCATCTGTTGCAGACGGTACGTACATTCGATCTCGGAAATTCCGCAAAACCTTCTTCGCTTTTGTGAAATGTAGTTCCGGGGTCGCCTCACGGATGGCGCCGGCGTGCTGTCTTGTCGTAAGGGGTCTTGAGAACTCGGTCCTAAGCAAACGCAAACGTGCGAGGGGGCCTTGAGGTGTCGTGTTTTTGATCGTCGTGTCGTGCAGTGGCGCAGCCCCAGTTGTCGTCGTCGTCTCGGGTGGGGACGACCCTGCCTCCGCCCCCGCGGCTTCCCTCCTTGCGTGTCGTGGTCCCGCAGCAGCCTCTGGGGGACACGTCGCCACCCCGCCGTACCAGCCGGCCCAGGAAGACGTGAGTGCGCTTCTCGGCCAACGTGCAACAAAACAACCCCGAGCGTTTAAAGGGGGGGTGCAACGATTTCCAGACTTCAGTCAAAAATTTGTGGAAGTTGCCCTCTGACACTTCTGAAGTAAAGAACAGAAAACTGATTTTGCCTGCGTGTCCTAGTTGTTGTGTAAAAAAACAAAGATAAATATTGGCATTTCTGGCACCCCTCAACTCACTCCCAGTCTTCAGGGTCACACCTGGTCGCACTCCTAGTGACGTAATTCGGAGTGCCATGTAGATTCCCCTGTGCTCTCTCGAAGGACGCTTCCTCTCCCCCTCTCTGCTGAGATTAGCGGGCGTTATGCTGCAGCTTAGAGCCGAGTGAGGTCACGTAATCTTCTCGCCGTAGTTCCTTCGGCTGCCACTCGCGGCTGCAGGTGGGGAAAAAGCTCGACTTTTGCTTTGCGATTATGCAGCGGAATCGCGACATTCTTTAATGAAGGGAATGTTTTCTCTATCCTCTGGGACACGATAAACAACGTAAAAATGATGAGATGCAAATTCTTTCAATCTTAAAATCGTTGCATCCTCCCCTTTAAGCGCCGTATATTGATATTGCGAGTTTTGAGATTGAATCGAGAGTCAGTCGAATGCATTCGAGTTCAATCCAGTGTTAATCTATTTTGTTAATATTTGCGATCGAATGCGAATAGAGTGTGGTTACATTTGAGTTGATATTCACATATTCTTGAATCGAATGTGAGTTAATTGAATATTCTTTAATCGAATTTGAATTGAATAGATTCACGTTCGCTTTCCTATTCGAATTGGTATTTGATGGGATTGTGCGAATATTCGAATTTTCGAACGGTAGTTTCAAATAGCACAATATTCAATATTCGCTTCAAAATAAACTGGAATATTTGTGTTTTTCAAAATGTTCATCGCGGTGGGTTAGCCCCATTTGGTGCACTTCTTACCGAGCACCGGTGCACTGCAGAGAAACAATACCGGCAGAGCTCGCTTTGGCTGTTGCTTCTCTCCAGTGCACTTTTGCTCCGTAACAAGCACGCTCAACGGGTCTAACCCACCGTGACCATGTAGTTCTAAAAGTACAAATATTGCTGTCGCACGCCTAGGAGGAAAACACACTTTCAAAGTGGGACTATCCACATGTGCGCCTGGTGTGTTTGAAAAGAAATGGAAACTTTGTGAATGTTGATATCTACATTGCAGTAAAATTTCCAAAATTAAACTGACTATCATCATCATTAGTAATCTTTTTTTTTTCTAGATTGAAGAAAGGATATTTTAGTTACAGCGGGAAGATTTATAAATCATCTCGGTTAGGTTAGCTGGGCCTCTCTAATGGCTTAATTTTATGTCAAATGCATTGATTGTTTATTTGCTGTCTCTATGTAGGCATTAGACTCGCTGAAGCAACACTTCATAAATATGGTTAGATTAAAATTAACTTAGCCCAGAAATGGACAAGTGGAAGCCTGGGAACAACCTTCACGAGAGTTTAGCTCGGTTTTTGTTTTAAGCACTTAAAGGGGCCCTGCAATCATATTTAAGCGTCTACCTTTTTTGCTGTTTCCACGTCTCTTAGGGTTCGGAGCGAGCCAGCGGGCACGGAGAGAGTAACTAAATATCAGTGCGTCATATTTTAACCGGACGATGTGGAAACCTCCTTCACCGACGAGAGCGACCCGCAATACCGAAAGCGCGCAAAATGTGAGCGTAAGAAAGGTCCCAACGCGTAGAAAGGCCATTTGGCGGTATGGCAGCGCGAAGTGGCTCCCGTTCTGTACTGATCTTTACCCCGTGTTTGCTGTCGTTTGTGGCCAATCAAGTGTTATGCCGAAATAGACTTTAATCGCGCAGAATATACATTGCGAGCCGCCCTGGCAGCCCGCTTCATACAGCCTATCCAACACACACTTTAGTGGCGCCCTCTCGAGCCGTCGACACAGAGTGCGGCAGCCGTGAAGCGCTCGATGAGCTCACTATCCCTCCTCTAGTTCAAGGCCACTCAAGCCAGGACCTACGACGTCATGAAGGAGGTTATTTTTTTGCTTGTTTTTGTAATTCTAATTTTCCTATCACTTTTAAAATAAAGCGAATTTTGCGAAAAGAAAAGTTTCATTAAGTTACTACGTTCAGCGCGCTTAGGTTCGGTGCAAATTAAAAACCAGTCAAAAAGGCTTTGAAAAACCTTTTCGGTATTCGATTAGAAAACGTTCGGCCAAAGCTTCAAATTAGCTTTGAACCCGAAATCCGCTATTCACATGTGCCTAGTATTTCCCTATCGATACAAAGGGTATAATAAAAATATTTAATCACTTCTATGAGGTTGAAAACATCTATTGCTAGAAGTACTGTCCCCCATAGTTGTTAGGACTAAACGCAAATTTTCGTCGGCCATTACTCTCAGTGCAGTTTATTAAGAGGTTCTAGTTTTGGCATAGCACACATGCTAGTACCACCTGTAGCCATTGCCTGCAGAAGTAAAGCCAAACAAGGAGGAACAATGTCTCCGATGTAGAAGCAACTCGGCGTTGGCCCTACAATGTATGCTACTGACTGCTCCGAAAACACGGAACCCCCTAGCTATAAGCGGTGGGAACAGAAGCTTTTAATGCCTATACTTTACAAAAATAGCATTTGATTGCAAGCGTCTGGATTTGTTCGTTCTCTTTCCGACAGGACGCACCGCCTAGTTACGACGAAGCCATCTGCGCCGCGGCTCCGTCAGCTGCCGAGCACATCGTTCCCCTGCTGTCTGCAGAGGGCCTCGGCAAGACGTGAAACGACTGCGTACGTGTGTCCGTGCCACTTCCTTGGTTCTCCTCCTTAGCTGCCGACGCTTTAATTGAATCTCAGTGTTGCCCGTCACTTTCTCTTACGCCGCGTACGAACGAGTTGCGTGTGGTAGTCTTCGGAGAAACATTTGCAGCGTCCTGCCGGCTGCAACAAGACGACCCGACGACCGGTCAGAAACTTGGTCGTCGTCCTCTGCGGTTTGTGCTACCAGCGTCTAAGAGATTGAACTGATTAGGCCTTTCTTTTTTCATTATTGAGATCTACAGATGTTGGTACAGGCACAAATAATGTTCTGCCATACACTCTAATTCGGTGGAGCGTGATTGGAAGCGTCGGATGGCGCGAACCGTGCGAATCGGGTGATATTCCTACATCTAGTCAAGTCGCAAATAGAACCTTGGGCTGTTGCAATTATGTTTTAGATCGAGATTAGTAGTTGGTGCCATCACCAAGGACGCCGACGGGAAGAGGGCGCCAGGACGAAGCGTTCGGCCGACTCGTAAAAGTCCCAAAATTTCGAGAAATTCCGCTGGGGCTGACGAACCGAAGGATCTTCTCGTCCTTCTTTATCTTTCGGTGACCTTAGATGGCAGTCCAAATGCTCTTTTTCGAAAAAGGCCCGTAGCCTTTATAAAACGAGGCCATGGGTTCTGCCAAATGTGGAGGGCCGCGTTGCCTGCCGGTACATTGCCGTCAGCCTCGTTTCTGACAGTTGCGTCTGGAACGGCGACGAATCGCTGCCGTTTCAAGCCTCTTTTCGATCCCCTAGCTTCGACTCGCCCGTCATCTGACAAAGCAGGCGCGATGCACTGTGCCCTCGTGTCTGTTGACACTGGCTCGTACAAGCCCAAAACTTCGATGTGAAATGTAGTCTAGCACCCGGGTAGGCGTGACCCTCGGCGATTTTAAGCAGATAAATTTTTCGTGCTTAGTTGCGTGCATGTGTCTTTTTTTTTGGTCTTTTTTGACATCTTTATTGAGGTTTTGATGTGCTGAAACTTGAGGTTATGTTGCAGCCTGTCCGCCAACAATTGTCAGGCTGTGCATGCCGGGCAGTTATTGGAATCAAATGATACCACGCTTGTTATTCGTAGCCCCTGCTGCACACGGTAACGGGTAACGTGAACTCAACGTCGGTAGTTTTTTTGCATTTTAATCAAGCAAGGTATCGACGAGCACCAAAACTTACCGTTTAGTTAGTTGCTTTGGAGAGACGTGTTCCACCTTGCTAAGAGCATTGACGACAGCCCTCTAATACTAAGGAAAAAACAATCAGGAAAAACTGGCGATTGCTCGTTCGTGCTAGCTGCAGTGCGCCTTGTAACTTTGTACCCTGCAAACGTTGTAGATGATGCTGCACTATTCGATTCAGACCACTAGCAGCCAGGCGTCTGTCAAGGATTGATTTGCATACCTTACGGGGCAGCTTTGCATAGAGCAAACTGATAGAACCATGAGACATGAAGGAACAATTTGATGCGTGTCTAGTTGCAGTGTCTTGCTTTGAACATTTAAATGTTGCCTTAACATTTGATTTGGTAATATTGTTTTTACTAAGCTTGTACAAACAAGGCTCCCCAGCATAATTAAGCTGCGCGGGCTGTTTTTGACACTGGTTCCGACAGAATTGATGTTTTGTTCTGGCCTTTTTTTTTCCAATTTGCAGCGGTTTCTGTGTAGCACCGACTCTTACTGTTTTATTGCTGATACTGTGAAAACCCTAATGCAAATCCAGTGAACCTTCTCGTAAACTATAGATAGAAGGAGTTCATGGGATGTGGAACACCCCGAAAAAAGTTTGACCATGAAGAATATGCCAGCTTGATATGGAGCACAATTTGGGGACTGCTGAACTCAGTCCACGGTGCCTGCAGCTCTGTCAGTTACAGTATCTGTCTTTCGGATTTTCCAACACTGCCATATTGACGGGCACCGAGAAGGCGTGACGGCTTGTTGTGCGTCGCGCCTGGCCAAGCCACTGCACTATGAAGCTGATCTGAAACGTTTTACTGTGTGCACATGAAAGTTTGTAGAAGTTAAAGCTTATGCTGTGCTTTCTTAATGCCAAATGCCTTTTACATGCAGTGCACTGATGTAGTCCGCTTGCAGCATCTAACAACAGAAGCCTCTGAATGGTTACTTCGTACAGGGTGTCCCAAAAGGCAGTGCGTGCAGTGACCAAGTCCTCTACTCTCCGATGTCGGTGACTCCTTCCTTCTGGCAGTTTCTCGAAACTAATAGAGCCAAATGTTTTTACATTACCCCAGAAACGAGCGAGGCAATTTGAACGTTGACCACAGAGTAAGTTGCAACCACCTCCCGGCAATTTTTAGCGAAATATAAAGAGTGCTGCAAAGTTTTTCGAGTAAACCTCATCTCGACTAACGTTGAGCCAATCACTTGCAGATTCTGTGGCCACTTGACTTTATCCAATATTTGCAGCTATTTCCAAAAATGAATGACACACCCTCAATTACCCCAAAAACAATGCATACCTACTTAAAAAAAAAAAAAATCTTTATAGGTAAAATGAAAGGGCATCATGAAAGATTGCTAAAAAGTAATTGTACCTTACTTTAAAAGTATGTTGTATTCATAGTATTTTACTTCAGATACATTGCGCCCGGCATACTTACTTTTTACTTGAATTACATGACCTCTCATTCACTTTGTACTTTGCTTCAAGTACTTTTTAGATGTACTTTATCCAACACTGAAGGAACCAAGCTTTGCAGCTTAAGTTACCACACTAAACGAGGATGTTCTGCCGCGATAAGGTGTTTTTATCGCAGTTGTTCAGTTTTAAGCGAAATATGGGAAAAACTGGCTGTCGCTTGTTTGCACTAACAGTGACGCGTTGCACACATTCCTTTTGGGACATTCTGCACGGCGAGCCTCGCTGCCACGGTTCCTCGTTTAAAACCTCATGTCAAGGTGAACGAGACGGTGACGACGGCTAACTCTTGATGCCCTTACTGTCCGCTGTCCTCTCTTATATCCTGTGCTGCCTTATAAAAAATATTACGATATAACAAGTTTGCAATCGCTCCACACTTAGTGGTAGGAATATAAATTCGGTAGAGATCTGCAATGCCTCGTTCAGATGCAGAGCATGAGAAGGCATTACCCGTACTTTCATGACCTGTGGCTCATGCATGTATGGAAGTGCGAAAAATGAAAAGCAGAAAAAAATGGGACTTTTTTAATCTCAATAGCTGAAGGGGAAATTTGTTTTTCTGTTCAGGACTTTACGTTCGTTTTTTTGTGTTCTTACAAAATATTTGCTGGTTTGCTCTATTGCAAGGCATTAACAATGTTGTCTGGTACCTATAATTTATTCTTTTAACAGATAGTTAGGTTTTCTTCTGTATATATATAAATAGACCGTTGTTTTATACACGTCATCTCAAGAAAAAAAGCAAGTTTGGCAGATAGCTCATGCACAGCGTGAAACATATTTCTTACTCGATTGGGTTTTCTGAGAAACAAACGTTGCTGTTTGCGTTTGAAATGTGCACGGTTTGATGAAGTAATTAATGATTGATCTTAAACTCACATATGAGTAAATGTCCTAATCAACTACTTTAGTAGTGCTCCACAAAGGCCCAAATTTTTTTGATACGGTTCTTGAGGTAAAAGTGAGTTTGGTTAATTTGACTGCTTTGTAAGCTGGAGTTCTCACAGATACTTGTTTGGTGGGAACAGCACAAAGAAATGTAGGACCAGGGCAAGGAAACACACAGACAAGGCTATTTGGTGGTGCATGTCAGTGGCGGATTCAGAGTGTGGGGGGAGGGGGGGAGGGTTCGGATGTCCTGAACCCCCTCTTGAATTCTGCGTGTACAAATTTGGGGCGTGGAAATTGGAGGGGGTGGGGATTTAGGTATAATATGCTAACACCTGACCCCCCTCTGGATATACCTGCATTCAACCCTGGCAAGTATGCACCACCAACTAGCCCAACTACATGCCTTGTTCTCACAGGTAACAAGTTAAAGTTAATTCTTACATCGAATGATACATACACAGTGTCTTAATTTTTTTGCTTTCCCGAGTTTCTGCCAGTGGCATTCCAAGTTTCTCAACGCTGCCAAGAGCAGGACAGTATCTCAGGTATGCATAAAAAGACTGCCTTACCTGATCTCCTAACACCACTGACATGAGCAATGCCTGTATTTAGGACCTCACAATATGCTTTGACCGAGTTATTTTTGTTTTTGAAACTCGAAGGGTATGAAGTAAAAGTTATTGAGTGCTTGTCACGGTCAAGTATGACTAACCTACTAACCTTCGGTGTATTTATTCTACCAGAAACATTTGCTCCGCGCTAGCTGTTTTGTCTTGTGTGTACACGTAATGCCACACACCCTCTTAGAATGTCTTTGAGTGTCTTTTTTTAGTACGCTGCGCGTCCGTGCTGAAATGCATGCGCGCATGGAACCGGCCATGCAGGGTTCAAAATGGCTATTATTTTGTGTGTCCTCTTGTCGCTGACAGCATTGCCAACTGTTGGTTTCAAAACCTCCTTGATATATTGTTTTATGGATAAAAGAACCGGCAACTATAGTCCGTTACAACTCAAGAAGGTAGGGCGAGGGTAAAGCGCTGTTCACACACTTGCAACCGAGTAGGACGGAGACAAGAGTGGTTTTGAAGCCTCTTGCGACGGCGGAGGACCGGATGCGCTGCTGCGGAGTAGGTCCATCGCTGTCGCAAGAGCTTAAAAACCGGTCTTAGTCTCTTTCCGTCCTACTCGGTTGCAAGTGTGTGTTGCAAGTGTGTGAACGGCGCTTAAGACAGGCCGGGGAGGAGGAAGCAGACGGAACGCTGGAGAAGAGAGGGAGAAACCTCCTTCTCTCTTTAGCGTTGTGTCTGCTTCCTCCTCCCCGGCCCGTCTTACCCTCGCCCTACCTTCTTGAGTTGCAACAAACTATAGAAATAGAGAGGACAAAAATGCTACCAAGCAATTTGTTGTATAAACTTGCTAAAAGTATTCACAAATTTGACAGCTTTAAGAGTACCTGCTGCTTCTGTTTACGTACAAAAAGCTTGGAAAAAATAGTATTTGTTGGAATGTGTCCTATGCTGCCTGAAGTGATTGTGAATCAATTTTACTTCAATAAACCTCCGACTTTTTTTTTTTTTCACTCCAACCTAGAACTTTATTTACTTTCTGTGTCACTCCTTAAGTATACACTTGGAAATGTCAAATAGTGAAAAGCCAAATTTTTGTCGCTTGTTGTGGAGCCTCGGTTTGTCAGTGTTTGTGTCATCCAGTCCTCTTTCAATCCTCTCTATATGTTTGTGAGCCTCCTTTGTCAAAGGCATCATAGGTATGTCCTATAGCCTCGTACTACTAACATTCTAGTGCTCTTCTATGCTTTGTAACAAAGTGAAAGTGCATTTACCCGACTACTATGCTGAACCCTTTCGAAAGTAAGTGACGTGCGTGCTGGTTGTCGCCTGGCCTTTAAAATTAACTTCATTTTTTCACCATGATGATGCATTGTAGGATGTTATTTGAATGTAAACATATTGGACGGAAGTCCACCTGGTTCGGTCGAAGCTTTGAAAATAAATTACGATCAGCAACCACGCCTTGAAGATTCAAGGTCCCGACGTTTCGAAACCGATTTGGTTTCTTTCTGGGGGTTGAGTATTCACAAATGAGGAGCAGCAGCTTTGCCTTCTCCTACGGCGGTGGCCTTTTTCGCTTCTTTGTCAGGTGACCTAGTCTGCCGACATATGTAGAAAGTCAACTTCTCTCCCTCAGAGTCAGATCGAAAAAAATAAAAAAAAAATAAGAAAAGACGGTTATTATTGATTTAAAGAAAAATGGTTGCATGAGCAGCTCATCGACAAAGTCGTAATCATCATAAGAAAAAGCGCAAGCTTGTGGGGTGTATAAAATTCCATGCAAGGAGTACTCGGCTACACACTACATCGGCGAAACAAGGAACCTGCACGAAAGAATTTTCAAACATAAAAGCGATGTACGTAAATTTGAAGGTGAGCGCAGAGCTGTTGCACTGTGCCATTTCAGGACACTGTGAAGACAATGACCACCGTATCTACTTCGAAAACGCGTGTGTAAAAACAAACTTCCGCCAAAGGCTTTACATAGAATCGTGGCACATTCAGACAACACCAGGAAACGTCAATCCAATGGAATTTTACCTTCTGCACACATCAGAGAACTATAGGTCACTTGGCAAAGAAAGTGAAAAAGGCCACCAGTGTAGAAGAAGATGAAGCCCCTGCTCCTCATTTGTAAATGATCAACCCCTGAAGAAGAAACCAAATCGGTTTCAAAACGTCGAGGACTCTGTATCTTTAGGGTGTGGTTGGTGATTTATACAGAGAGTTCTCTAGAGAAGTAATAATAAATGACCCACAGAGTCATTTATTGTTTTGGCAATATTTAGCTTAAATGGACGTCGGCTCGTAGAAAAATTCCGTTTTTCTCAATTATTTTTTGACCGAGGTAACTTCATGTTCTCAAACTTTCACTTTCTACCCCAACCGCTAGCGTCACATTCACACGAAGTTCTAGCTTTCTGCGATGCATAGTTTAATTACTTGGGCCGAAAAACACAGTTCTCTTTTCTCTGGAACTCTCTGCACTTAATTTTCATAGGATGGTATTGTAGCCGATTTGTCTGATATCACCAGAATCTTTCCTCTATTTCTAAAAGATAAAAGAGTTTTTTTTTCTTTTTTATTATTATACAATGATTGTTGCCTTGCTGGGGGCAACAGTCATAGTCTATCAGGTGATCTTTTGGAAAGGGTTGGGTGCAGTGTGTGATGCTCATCACGTCTATTACAACGCTTTTCTCAGCAATCTGTCGTGGCAGCTTCCACTACATGCCTTTTCTTTTCCATCTGTGTTCTTGGAATAAAGAAACTTTATCTTCGAGGCAAGTCTCGAGCACACTCCTTTGCGTGAAACGCTGCATTCCTACACTCTTCCACTCGAAGAACCACGTGCTACAACCGTTCGAGGGGAGATTTTGTCGGTCTGCCCACGTGTGGCAATGCACCCAGAGTTTCAGCTCCACGTCATGGAAAGGGCGCCGTCATTAGGGGCCGGTTTACACATTCGCGTCTTAGTCATTCGCGACTGCTTACAACGCGAAAATACACTGATGCCATCTGTCGGGTTGAACGTGCAAACATATTTCTTGCATCGTTCTATCAACGAGTGCTCCAAATGATTCTGGCAATGTTAGTAGTGACCGTAGTGACCGTTTCTCGTACATAGTGCGTTGATTTGATTTCACAAATACTGCAAAACCTTCGGTCTAGTTACACGTAGTTGGGTGGCGTCATTGTGCCGGCGTGTTAGCTCGTAAGCGGTCACAAGCGTTGCAACGCACTTGATCACACTCAAATGCAGATGTGCGAACCAGCCTTAAAACATCACTGAAGACGTCTTCAAAACTCGGTGATGGGCGTGTGGATTACCAATCGTTCGCCTGTTCAGCGGTGAGCTGCGGCAGACATCAGTAGCCGCACCAGATGCCACACTCAGCGGTAGCTGCGGCAGACATCAGTAGCCGCACCAGACGCCGCACTCGGGGTAAGCTGCGGCAGACATCAGTAGCCGCACTCCAACCGCCTCAGCGTCGGCATCACCCACAATATTAAACACTGAAACTTGCCTCAGAGTCTCTTTCAAACAAGGATGCTGATACACATAGATGAGTACATACTGCAGGCTCTGCAGCTGTGAATAGATGATGTGCATTTTATTCCGTATACATCGGCAGTTTACGCTACAAATTCAACTTACAAAGTCGGTACAGGAAACGGCAAAACAGGAAGCGTGGCGAGTGTCTCGCCGCTGACAGTTCATCGCAGTGCTAATCGTGATGCTGTCTTTACGTGCGTCGGTTATGACGTCCTTTGCCGGGGACAACATTCTAAATCCTGCTCTGTAGCAATGCTGTTTAGGAACACGTCATTCATGTACCTCTCAAATCATTTTTATGTAGAACTTCTTTGTTTACTTAGTCGAGAAACATGATGACCCACTCTGAAGATTGTATGACGGGGATCACTATATGTACAAAATTTCAATGAGGAACGTAAATTAGCTACTATGCTTGTAACACTGAAGAATGTCACAAATACAGTGCATGTACTATATATCACACAAACAATATGCACTAAAGGTTCACAAAAAATATATACGAATATCGACGATTAATTAACAACTATACAACATTCCTACGCCCCATGGCACAAGTCCTTTGCTGCACTGTCGGCCACAGGCAAGTGGCAGAGCGTAGCTCAGCAGAAGCCTTTGATTGCGCAACTTCTGCGCAACGCCCACAGCGCTGCACAGAGCCCCTGGCATGGAGCATAGTCATACAGTCATAGCTACATAGTCATAGCAGCAAGTCGCTCACATATTGTCATACCCTACACTCGTCTAGCCGTCATGAAATGGTTACCGCAAAGATCTGCAAAACAGAATGTGTCGCTTGCACAAAAGCCTACGGCTATGCCCGCTCAATTGCACGCAAGTGTCAATGTGTGGAACTTGGAAGAAATGTGGTCAAATTACATGTGTCGCTTATTATGTTCAAAAGCTTGGCAAAAATAGTTTCTTCTCAAGGTGCCTCGTTTCTATGTTTATACAAGAGTGACTCTGCGAGCACCGTAACAAACGCTTCGCTGCACGATTTATTTTCCAGCTAATGGCAATAGCCATTGGCTGTTCTGGATCGGCTTATGCCGGCTCATGCGGGCCATTGCCCAGCCAACCGAGCAATGTGCAGTCGTCTTATGTTGGCTCTATACGCTGAAGGGCCCGTAAAAGGAGCACTACACTTCTTTTTTTTTTTTTGCTCCAAAAATGTGTAGGAGTTGTGAAATGTTTGTATGTGGATGTGAAATGTTTGTATGCTGGTGGAACTATGCTTTCTGTTTACTGAGGGCACTTGCTCCTTGCTACTGTTCTACACTATGTACAAAAAATATACAGTTTCTGCGAAGTGATATCGATGTAAAACTGCCCCGTTCTAGATGTCTCCCCTTTATTAAATGCCCTCTGGCTTCTTGCATGGACAAGGTGGCAGTTTTAAATTCTATAACTGTTTCTGCTCACAACATTGTGTGGGCTCTAGAAAGTCGGTGTTACACAACTACCGTTATGTCCCGAAAGATAGCCCACTTAAAATCGAAAAAAATTGGGTGAAACTAAGGAGTAAGCTAACTTTTGGTGTGCAATCAGATAAAGTTTAAAAAAATATGCTAGTTTTAGATTTTGTGACCTGTGAAACTTGTAATCGCAGGAAGGAGCGATGAACCAGAGACGGCTGCCCTTCCCAGTCAGAAATGTTTGCTTATCTCCCGCCGTGGCGAGGTAACTCCATTTCTGCCAAGGTCACCATTGGCCAGGGCCCTGCAGTTACTAGAAGTGGGCTATCTCTGTGATTTTGAAAAGATAGAATATTGCGCCAAAAATAGGGGCAGGTTATCTTTCAAGGGTGGGGCATCCCTGGGGATGTTACGGTAGTTTATTAAAAAGAATTCATGTGAAAAGAAAAAAAGAGGCCCTTGAAGATAACTGTACAGCAATAAAGGCTACCTTCTCTCTCAAATCTAATGTGACATTTCTGCAAAAAATCCCACACAACTACTACTTCACATCCTGCAGATGGCCAGCCATTGTGATGTGCAGGTGATTAGCAAGTGGGAATCATCATATTTAGTTCCGAAAGTTTGCTCTGCCCTGGCATTCTGGGTGCATCGATGGCAACAACTGCCAGATATTCATTAGGCATCAAAACCATGACGGGTTTTTTTTTTCATCAGTTTGTTTTCCTGTTTGTTCTGTTATGATGTGATGCATTTGTCTGTAGTTAATGCGGCACTACAGGCTGTATGTGTGGGACAACAGCCTTTCTGCGGCGTCGCAATACCTTTCAGGGTTATGCAGGGCGTTTGATTTTAATTCGAGCAGATTTATTTTAAAAATGTCGCAAGAGGTACACTGATGTGGTTTGTGCAGGTGGGTTATACGGTCAGGCGGACATAATACATGGGTTTATTCCTCGCATTACGTTGGATAATTAGCTAAAATATGTTAGTTACCTTTTTAATTAATGAAAATGCATGTGTGGTTCTAATTAAAAACTTGCTGAGCGTCTTCAAAAGCCACTACTGAGTCCGACAATTTCCGATGGACTTGAAGCACGTGGGAGGTGCCGAAGTTACCACTTGTGCAGCAGGCAAAAGTCTAGCGGTGCGAAAACGTGGATGAAAATCTTGTCGTCCGCATATACGCACTGCTATAGTCCGTTGCAACCAAGAAAGTAGGGCGAGGGAAAGAAAAGTCGGGGAGGAGGAGCAGACAGAACACTGGAGAGGGGAGAGGAAACCTCCTCCTCTCTCCAGCGATTTGTCTGCTTCCTCCTCCCCGTCCTTCCTTTCCCTCGCCCTACCTTCTTGAGTGGCAACGGACTATGGCCTTGTGCCCTTTGCATGAGGGGTAATCTTTGCCAGTGCTTCCCACAGGGTTCAAGTCCATCTGAAATGATTTAATGGTATTCAATGATGTTCTATTTAATTATTTGATGTAACGCAAGGAACCCCCATATTATGCCCCCCCTCCCCTAGTTGTCTAACTTACCTGCCCTAACCCCATCAGTCTACCTTTCACTGATTTTTTTTAATAAATTTATTCGAATAAAAGTCGAACACTTTGTATAGAGATGCTTGTATTATTATATTATTATCAATAAACTGCCTTAGTGGCATCACCGGTATTTGCTGAAATAAGCTTATTTTGTATCTTCCTTCTTTTCCCGGCAGAAATAGGTTGTTTTTGCTTCCTTATTTGTGAATTTCTTTCATTGTGAAGCAGTCATCATGTTTGGTGTACTTTGTATGTGCCATGTTTGTTTGAAATGTAATTCCTCAAAAATGTATCTTTCCTGTGAAACCTGGCATTTTGGTTATCGTGTAAATTGACACTCACCAGCGTCCGACGAACCATCAATATACAGGTCACAGTCTGCATAGCGTTCATGGTACAGACATTCTCATAACTGCAAGCAAGAATGTGCCGCTTAAAAGCAAAGTTTTTGTCGCACCTTTAGAAAGAAAGCTTATGAGTCGGTACCTGTACTAAGTAATTCTTATTTAATGTGATGAGGTAACTGTACACACCTACATCTTGCCTAAAGCTTAGATTTTCATCGAACTATGTTTCTAGCACTTAGCAAGGTCAACGTACTTTGCTTCGTCGCAGAAAAAAACTCACAAAATCATCTGCCTGAAACCTCAGACTGAGAAGTAATCGGTCTTTGCTCAACATTATGGGAAACAAAGCTGCTGCGCAAGGCTTCTCGAAACTTCTTTTAGTGAGTCTCAATCGCGGTGTGTAGCAATATGTACTAAGCTTGACTGAAAACTTTTTTTTGCACGTCATGTGTGCATATGTTAGGTTAGTACACTTATTGTTCAGAATCTAGCGGCCAAGACGGAGCTTGTCATCCCAAATAACCATTTTATTACTCCTCTAGTAGACAAGATAAGTTGGATTTAAGCGCTGCACCAGAGTATGGCTAGAAATTATGACCATAGTTTTTGCAAAGGCACGGAGGAGTGGAGGAAGTGTAGGTGTTAAGTGTGTTGTACTTTTCTCGGTAGAGCTTTAGGTACGGGTCCCTATAAGGTTTAAATACAAAATACCTCGGGTTACAATATCTGGACTAAGTCCGAGAGATTTCAGTTTGCGATTCTTTGTCGGTGCTTTTAGTTGACAGCAAGACAGTGGTTCTATAGTGGCGGAGTCATACAGCAGTGGTGGTGCACACTTTGATAGATTTAGCCTTTTTGACTATTGTAGAATAGATTATAATTCGTTGTTTACTTCCCATGCGATTTTTCTTTCATTATTATTATCATACTGAGATGCATGTCTAGTGCACTGCAGTGGACAGGTGAAGGGCATCTGCTAACGAGGAAGTCTTGAAAGTCACATCATCTTTTAGATGCAATGCAATTGGATTGCAACATGCCAGTCTAGCTTAAGAATTACGCAATCCAAATGCAACTTGCACTGGCTTTGAGCGTAGTATTTTGACATCGGGTCAACCACATTGACATTGCAGCATTCGAACCGTGAATGGACACCCCTTGTTCCATTATCATCCTCTCGTAGTCCTGTGGCACTGCTGCTCTGGGACTGTTGCCTCCAAAGCTAAGTAACTGCACTCCAGTACATTCGAACAAAGGAGCAAAAGCAAATATAGGCCACATTGACTGCAGCTGACTGACTTAATTCGAGAAGAGTACTCAATGGGAGGATGGAATTGTTGCAGGCCAATGCTCTCCGACATTTTGTTTCGTGTTGTGTCATTGCTAGCTGTGGTATACTGTACTAGAACTAGTGAGACTAGGATGTACTAGAACTAGTGAGACTAGGACGTACTAGAACTAGTGTGCCACAGTTTCAATTTGGATACGATTATCAAAGCTAGTCAGTCAGTTCGCTTGGTGAAACGTCATCCGGGGTAAAAATTATTTTCTCTCTCTTAAAGTTATCTTCAGATGTGAACACATGTGCCAAACATCAGCAAACCGCTACCGAGGTTTTTGTCTGCAACGCAAAGCATGCTTTATAATTCAGTATGCTATTTTTGTTTGTTGTTCGCAGACAAGCAGACGATGCAGCATAGATGTCTTTGCTTTAAGTCGGGAATGTCTTCACTTTGCTTCTGAACAAACCTTTTTCTTCTTTCTATGGTCTTCTACGTCCTGAGGTATGAGGTGGGTACATATGATGCATATAGTTGCTTGCTTTTGCTGCCAGTTTGGTTGTACAAACTCCTTATTATTAGCAGAAACACTGCAGTACCTCCTGTGGCTTGTGTGGTTGTTTCCTCGTTCCTTGAGAGGAGTGAGTAGTGGGGGTAAAGCAGTCGCTGCGGTTGTGACTCAGCGTGAAATGCTTGCTCCTGAATGAGATGCCTTGAGACTAGGCGGGGCGGCATCCATGTAGGGTGTGAGGTACCCCGACTGTTCTGGTCACGTGGACCTGAGTAAATTTCTTGGAAGTGTAGCCTCACGTGAAGTTCAGACCCTGCAATGCACAATTTAAGAAAGGGGATTGGGGGGGGGGGGGGGTATTCATGATATGAATGTTTGTGCCTGCGAGTTCAATAACCACTAAAAAAATATTTTGAGGTTTCTTTTTTGTTTGTCTGTTTACTTAATTACCTTTTTGCTTTGTTAATGTCTTTGTGAATGCGGAGCATGCAGAGCCATTCACAGATGTGCCTTACTGAAAACAACAAAATAATGTTTGCAAGTAACGAAACCTTAAAAATTTATAACTAGCTAAAGTAGAAAAAAAAGATAAAATTTTTGTAGTCAATAACTACCTGCAGCACTGGCTGCCTTTAAATTCGCCATGACGGCTCAATGGCATATAATTGCTCGAAAGCACCACCCGTTTATAATGATTACCGTAAGAAATTTTTGTTCGTTTCAATAAGGAGCAACCGGCGTTTTTTTTTTTTTTCACGAAATGTTCTCCATGGACACCATTTCAGCGCATGTAATTGGTGGAAACAACAAAGATTTGAAGTATTAAATTAACAATATTAGCCTGGTTTTAATTTTGGAGGAATAACGTAGTCGCAGAATTGGCGCTCGACCTCATTCTGGTCTAGCCGTAACGTGAAAATGTATTTAAAAATTCGTAGTGAGTGCTACGGAGCGAGAAATGTTGATATGACTCCAAACCGAAACTGAGCAGGTAACTATCGCCCGTGACGTCATCCCTCCTCGCGTGCCTGTGCCGCTGGTGACGTCAGCAGTGCGACGCAAGCGCACAGCGGAGATGTCGACGCCACCGGCACTCTTTGCCTGCTTAGTTTCGGTTGGAAGCCATGCACGAGGATGACATCTCTCGCCCCGTATGTAGAACCCACTGCAATTTTTTTAATAAAAATTTCACGTCACGGTTAGTTCGAGAGTCAACTACATTATGCACCGGAAATGGAAAATTCAAGGTTAGTTGATGTTTTTTTAGCAGGGTAGAGAATGAAAGTCAAGGTGATTTAAATCGTTATTATTCAGTGTTTATTTTCTCTCCTGATACCAACAGCTAAAAGGCCTTTTCGGTAAAGCATCACACAACAATATACGCAATTGCGAAAAATACACATGATAAAATGTACACAGCTGCCTAAATTCATTCTAATACTTAAATTCGCATACATGCCTAAATATATATATATTTTTTTAAGAACAAATTTGCGCAAAAATGTCAAAATCGGTAAACATTAACATTAAGACATGTCGTATTTGCGAAATCGGTGAAAAATTAGGTTGAATATCTGAAAAAATAAAACTAGAATTTGTAGAAAATTATATAAATCCCAACGGTTTTACTGTGATGAAATAATTCCCGCAGAAATAAAATAATGGCTATTTCTTGTAGCTTTTTATATGCACTTGTATTTAAATCAAAGAATGCTCAAGAAAAAATATTGAAAGTGGGTTGAACACGAAACAACTATTGTGAGCAAATCTGAGCTTTTAGATTTTTTTCTGTGTCCCACTTCGTTTGTCAGCTACGTAATTAAGCTACCTCATGCAAATCAAAATGCGAAAGAAAAACGAAAACAAGAAAAGTAATGCCTTATTACAAGCAAATTAGGACATGAAAGAAAAAGCATACAGCTTTTTTGATAAGAAAAAAAATAAGTTGCTTTTGTTCTACTGTTGAAGTTTACATCAATAAAAAGGTGCTAAACTACTTAAAAAGTTTAAATGTACAGTAATCCTATCTTCCGCATTGCAATTATCGAACGGATTGACCAATCAATCTGTCCCGTTTAAAAATACACAGTGATAAAGAATCACGTTTTTTTCTTCTAGCTACAGTGATTTAAATCAAATAAATCTGATCTAAATAAAATACGATTTGTGGAAAAAAGATTTGATTGGTTTGATTTTTTTTTTACGTTATACTTTTTTGACCTTGCTTTCGAGTTACTTTGTTAACTAGTGAACCCATTTCGCATCTTTTTCCAGTAGCCTCCATGGCCACCAAACCTAGCCTCAGGGCTAAAGGAACCCTGATGCAAACTCCTTTGTGCCCACAGAACAACAAAAAAAAATATATTACACTGGCTGGATCATGTTGACGAAGACCGGGGAGCAGAAAATGGGTTGTCAATGAGCTGGGCACATATGCTATGTGCATGTGACGTTATGAGGTCATATGGCTGTGATGTCACCCGCCGTCACGGTGTGTCATCGCGTCACGTGACATGACGACGTTGTATTGCGTCACTATGAAGAGCTGTGACGTCAGAGTCCTTCGTGACGGCTCTTCGTGGCTGTCTTTTCATAGAATTCGGCTGATAAAACGCATTCTGTCTTTGAACACTCCGTAAAACGCCGGATAGGTATCCCAAGGGCACGGATGCCCCCTGCTGTATTCGCTATTTCTCGCGTGAGTTGAAACGTGGTGGGGCCAGTGTGCAAAACCCCTCAACCACTTCCGGTTCTGAACTAGACGGCGGGTTTCCCTATATATTTGCGAAATCAAATATACACTTTAGAGCGCAGCTCTTAGGTGCCCGTTTCCGGCTTGAGCGGTGTCGCCGTCGGCGTAACCTCACGTTGCATTATGGGACGTTTCCCAAAATGACGTCACGAGGGTCTCGAGTGACGTCACGAAGGTCACGATCTTCACGTGACCTTCACTCGCGCGACCTTCACGAGGCCTTTCACACGTGACGCAACGAGTGACGTCACGAAGGAGGGGGAAGAGGAGAATGAGAGGGGGAGGAGGGGGCATACCCTCCTCTCAGTACCCTCCCCTCCTCCTCCTCAAGACCTGCGCTCTAATTCGTCATTGCTGAAAATTGTAAAAGTCTTTCTCTTTTTTTTTTTGGGGGGGGGGGGGGGTGAATGGCCACTTATAGTCCTGTCGGACTTAATTCACTCGGTTGATAAAAGAATGATGAGTAAAAACTGAGGACATATACGTAAACCGGAAGTGTTCCGGGGCTACCCAATAGGTGGCGCCACTGAGTTTGTTGCCAAACAGAAAAAAGGGGGCGAATACCGGTGCTCACACGTAGCTGATGGAGCCTGGCCGGTGCGGGCGGTTCCAGTTCTCGAGGGCGATGGCCCCGTTGTCCGTGGGGCTCCCGAACAGGCCCGTGGAGATGGGCGACATGGGCGTGCTCATCGACGGCGCTGTGACAAGGAGGGCCACTTAGGAGGGAAGAGTTGGACGCCGTCAGTCTCCGCCATCACGCATCGCGGACACATTCGTGCTGGACTGCGCGGGTGCCGCTTGCTCATTTACGCGACTGACGTAGTTTGATCGTCTGCTATTTGACCGTTTTTATCTCGACCGGTTTTTATATTTTTCTGGGAAGCAACAACGCATAAAGTTGGGCGTGTCTGTCGTTACCTATTCTACTCGTCCCTCGTTTATTTTCGCGCTGCTCCTGTTTCGTGATGTCCAACACGGGAACGTGAAAGAACAGCACACGACAAAACAGCGCGCGACAAAACAGCACGGTCAAAACAGCACGCGTCAAAACAGCACAGCGTCAATACAGCACGGCGACAAAGCAGCAGGCGTCAAAATAGCATGCGTCAAAACAGCACAGCGTCAAAACGGCACAGCGACAGAAGAGCACGTGCCAAAACAGCACGGCGTCAAAACAGCACAGCGACAAAACAGCACGCATGTAGCAACTTTGAGCGCGCTCTTCACCTCTCTCTGCGCGAATATCTTCGAACCTCCTTAACCCTTTCATTTATTGTCGCTAGGTTATAAAGGAATTTATTGCATATTTCATTGCTAAGTCAGTGTCCCGACTGGTGCTGCTGTGTTATTACTACGCTGATCTCTGAAGAGATTGGGTAGTTAGAGGTGATATCTTCGCGTCGATGTTAAGCACGTTTTCTGGTCTTTTTTTTTTTTTTTTTTTTTAGAACCAACGAAAGATGAAAAGTTATTGGGAAAAAGAAATCCATAAGTTCAAGTTATGAACCGTCTGGTTTGCGGCGGTCCGGGGAGGTTCCGTAGTACTCGTCGTTTCATAATTACCACTAGCGTCCCCCTCCCCCCCCCCCCCCCCCAAAAAAAAAAAAAAAGAAAGCGGGAGATGCGTTGATTACAGGTGCATTGATAGAACCGGGAAGATAAGGTAACTTTAATGTCGAGCGAATTCAAGGTGTGCCATTGGCAAGGATTCTGCGGGGTTCATTCGCCGTGAATAAAATGTCCCCGAAACACGCGGCTGCAGCTTGCAGGCGAGAAATTGTTTTGAGTTAAATTCACAGATTATTGCCGACGAAGGCCTCGACCGACTGGAAACCGGTGAAGCAGAAACATGCCACAGCCTCAATGCTGTTGCCGTACAGCATGGGCTAAGCACACCGTTGCCGCACACACTTTTTTAACAACTAACAACAGCACATTGCCGTGCGATTGATTCATTTATTGTAGACGACATCACCAGCAAACTTGAGCGTCAATAGTAGCAGAACTGCTTGAGAAATAAGGCTCGTTCACACAGACCCGTTTCCTTACGTTACGTTGCGAAAAGTCACCGGGAAACCTGTGGTTCGTACTAAGCGTGGCTACCAATTCAAGGAGATAGCCTGGCACGCGACATTCGAGACACGAATGTTTCGGTGACTTAGACGTAACGTAAGAAAACGATGCTGTGTGAAAAGTTGAACCGAGCTCAACTCCTTACGTCACGTTACGACGAGCCTTGTGTCCTTGGTTGCCACGGCAACTCACCGTCCTAGCTCGTCGTCACCAAAACATTCGTGTCTCGAATGTCGCGTGCCAGGCTATCTCCTTGAATTGGTAGCCACGCTTAATACGAAGCACAGATTTCCCGGTGACTTTTCGTAACGCAACGCAACGTAACGTAAGAAAACGGGTCTGTGTGAACCAGCCTATGAGCGGCGAGATGTTTTGGTGGCGCCCTCCTATGGTTACCTCTCGTGACGTCATTACCATGCGAACAACAAGTTCGATGGTGTCTGTACTTAGCATGTTGGAAGCATGAAATCACTGCGCTATCCAAGCAGCACTGCCAACACCGTCAAAATTGAAGTTCTTAGATTCCTCTTATTTCCGTTGGTGAGAAATCCTTTGCTGACGTCATAGTCAGCATTCGGCCAATCGTGGCAGGCCGACCACAGCGACGCTTTCGATCGCACACGTCGACAATAGCCAGAATACGCAACAGCGGGGACTTCGGTACTGCCCAGGGAGCCTTCATGTGCGCATCGAATATACTCCCCACTCCCAACTTGCTCCCATGAGAACGGATTCGACAAATAGACCGTCGACGAGATGACGTTCGAGGAATAGACCTATTGCTGTCTTACCCAAGCATCAAGGAGAATGCAGGGATTGGTGTTCCACGCGCCCCACGTGCTGGCCTCAGCAGTAGTAACTTTTCCAAAGCAAAAACCTAAAACAAATAGCATCTTGCACGCGCGTTCGTCAACGCTTTCTTTTGGTTATTTACTTCGAATCTTTTATACAGGAAATGCGTGCGCGTGTGGCGCGTGGAACACCAATCCCTGCATTCTCCTTGATGCTTGGGTAAGACAGCAAATGGTCTATTGGCCTGGAGTCCTAGACCCTCCATTCCTTTACAGTGCCTACTTTGAGACATGCATTTTTTTAACTCCATCGCTATATTTAGGGTTCAGAGTTTTCGGCTTAAACCGATAAAACCGGCAAAAGTACGACGACATCTTTTTTAAAAATTCGGTTTTAACTAAAAAATGTCAGTATTTTCGAGGGCGTTTGGAGGGTGGTAGGGGGAATGTGCTTCATTACTGACCGTATGACCACTTCCTTCCGCAGTTTTTAGCCTGTCTCCGAGATCAGTTCAACTTTCAACAAAGGTTGGGTTTTTTTCAACAAAGGTTGGGTGCCGAATTCTTTGTTCAAAGAAGAGAGTTTAATCGTGAACTGAACAATAAAATTAAAGGGCATCCGTAAATGCCGCACATTTTGTAACACCCCTAGCTTCCGTCTACTAGAGGAGGGAATAAATACGATTGATTTATTGTCGTTTCTTGGACTACGCGAATTAGCCACCTATCGCAGTCGTGAAAATGGGGGAAAGACGCACTGAGTACAATGCTTGCAAATTTTTGGATTGTGATATTTGCCTCTCCGACCGAAGTGGTAGTAAACCTCATGTTCGTCCGGTGTACAGATACGAGCCCACGACAATAATGTCAGATCACGGTAGGGCCCCAGTGCGTCTTGCAGAACAGGTCGCGTCGGCTGCCACATACAGCAACAAATAAGAAATCCAGTACCTGGTTTACTCACTATTCATTTTAAACAAACGCCTTTAAATATTGCATTATCGTCAGTATACTGGTTTTCGTCAATAAACTGAAAAGTTTATGAGTCTACAAATATACTCAGCAATAAACCGAAAACTTCTGCTTGAAATAAAAACCGAAAAATGAACGCCGATTTTCAAAATGATTAAAACCGAAAACGCCAAACCCTAGCTTTATTGTCAATGCCCTGTTTTGACGCTGTGCTGTTCTGACGCTGTGCTGTTTTGACGCCGCGCTGTTTTGGCACGTGCTCTTCTGTCGCTGTGCCGTTTTGACGCTGTGCTGTTTTGTCGCGTGCTATTTTGACGCCTGCTGTTTTGTCGTCGTGCTGTTTTGACGCTGTGCTTTTTTGACGCGTGCTGTTTTAACCGTGATGTTTTGTCGCGTGCTGTTTTGTCGTGTGCTGTTCTGTCATGGTGCCGGTAGCACATATCTGCGGCGTAAGCGCAGCGCGGGGGTGGGTTAGCACGCGCCCCCGTTATCCACTAAAGCGTAGATTTGCTAATACATCATTCGCTTAGGTGATATGAACCCGTAATAACTGCTACAATATCGTATAAGGTCACTAAATTAACAGTTAGGAGATAACTGTTGGACAGTATTCATTTCGAAAATATTCTGACGACTTTGAATAAAATTAAGTGCCATACCCGACCACTTTCTACGAAGTAATTACCGGCCTCAAGATATAGACGAGATCCTTCATTCCACCAGGAAATCACTGATTGCATTACGGATGAAAGTATATTGCATGGTATATCTTAGTTTCAAAACACGGTCTTACGGGACCATTTTTTCCTACCTTGGACTTGGGACCATTAGTCCGGGCCCATTTGTTCCTACACCCCGGCGCGTTGTGTTGGTTTTGATTTCCGCATGATTCTTTAGAGACCCAATAGAAATCATGGATGGCCATGGGGCCTGCTATGGAGGAGCTTGTCGCTGGGGTGTAAGTGAGAAGAACATCAATGGTCGGTGCTGTGCGCACGCGTTCATAACCGCTGGCCTTGCCGTGTCTATCGACGCACCCCCGCAAAGCAGACGGCTAAGAGCATTCAAGACGCGTCCGGTGCAAACTGGCTGATTCATGTTCGATAAAAA
Organism: Ixodes ricinus; assembly: GCA_037355805.1. Classification (NCBI taxonomy): domain Eukaryota; kingdom Metazoa; phylum Arthropoda; class Arachnida; order Ixodida; family Ixodidae; genus Ixodes; species Ixodes ricinus. The sequence goes on from JAZHYW010064110.1 coordinate 153,511, forward strand.
TGTAACCTCGCGTTGCGGCTGACGCATGAACCTAGCGACTGCACGTCAGTCAGAAAATACGTGCCTGGGGGATCCGTGAATAGAGACCACCCAGAGACTCACACTTGGCGTTGGCCTCGCTCGAATATGTGCCGTCTGGAGCTGGGGAGCGGGGTTGGTCGTCATCGGCAGAGTCCTTCGCAGCCTGACCCACTTTGCGGTTTCTGGAAGACATTGACGGTGCATGGTAGGGGCTGCCGCAGCTTGTGGCCATCAGTCGGTACAATAGCGGAACAGTATGGGTGAGAACGCCGGAGCGCGTGGCCTTGAATATACTAAAGTCTCTGGATAAAATAGTCCAGTGTCTACTCTGTTCTATGGGTGCCGCCTTGTTTGTTTATATACTGACGCCATGACACAGTGGGAGGGCTTCGCTTTTGCAAAACTCCGTTTTTTTTAGAAATCTTCGCAGAAATCGTAGTGCAAAAACGTCTGAAATGCATTGTCACGAAGCTCCAAGAGCAACACCGATGCCAAGAGTGCTGTAAAAAGCAGAAATCTTGTTTAATGCGAAGCCCTTCTCTTCACAAGAGCCTGCTTTTGATATTATTATTACCAATTTTTATCGCTGGGGGATAGGATTTCGGACACTGGTCTATACGTACGCTACCACGAGGCTGATGAAAATGTGGAGTTGTAGAAGGGAGTTGCGGAAGTGTGCTCTTCGATGTACACACCAGGGTTGCCATGTTGGGCTATAAAAAGCTCATTTGGGCTAGTTATTTTTGTAGTTGGAGGGAAAATCTGGTGGCTGGCTGTTTGCTATTATTAGGCTGTTTCATACTCGAGAACTCGAGCAGTTTGAAAGCACTTTTGTTTCAAAGGCTTAAACGTGGTACTTTTGCTCCAGGCAGGAAGCCACTATCAACCCAAGAGAGTAGGAAAGGAAGATATCAAACTCACAAGCGTGAAAGTACAATAAGTGCCGGCCCTCATTGATGTTGCTCGCGGAGGCACCATCCCTTTTTTACTGAAGTACACGCCGTCTGAAGTGTTTTGGCGCGCATTTAATACCGCGGTCAGGGGCGGATGGCCCTGACCGCGGATTTCGGAAAATAAGGTCGCAGAAGCGTTGAACAGGACGCTACGAACTTCAAGACCTCACTCATACATCAGTATCTCAAACAGATGGCCGTATTTTTGGAAAAGAAGGGCGCGATCAAGCGAGGACTCTGACGTCATGATCCTCCTAGAACAGTTAAGAATGAGGAGAAGCGGCCTCGCGTCTCTCCTCCTCGCTACGGTTCACCAACTCGACGGGACGGAACGAGGAGGAGAGGGAATGAGAACCGTGACGTCACACGTCTCATCCGCCTCGTCGGCCGTGTTCAATCGCGCACTTCTTTTTGCAAAAATACGGCCATCCGTTATAGATATCGCTGTATGAGTGCCGTACCAGCAAAGCGGTATATGACTCACAGGTCGGATTTCTGGAATTTCTTCGTGTCGTCGTCCTCACGGAAAAAGAAAACCTTCAGCGATTGAAGCGAAAAGTGCATATCACGCATACAACATACAGCACAGCATTCGTTTCAATAAACAACAAGCACAAAACAAGCATCCGAACCACATAATTGATGATAAGGCGCTCCTGATAACAATGCGAAGCACGTAGCGCTCACCGCATACGTTTCGCGGTAAAGATTACTGTTGCGCAAGCTGCCGCGGCGACGGCAGCTTGCGACGTGGGAAGTGACGTCACTAGCCTTTCATATATAAAAAGTTTTGGTACAGTGCATTTACTTTTCTTTCGTCAATCATTTGGTATAGACCACTTGCTGTTTACAAACATGAACTGCCGCTTGCGTCCCAAGCGACTTCCGGTCGCACCGTCTTTGCAAGCCTGTTGAGCTTGCTTATGTCACCAGTGCTAGAAAGCATAAATGCTACACGGACAACAAAGTTGGAGATTTAACGAGGGCCTTCGGCTGTACATTATTACATCTTGGAGGAGGCAAGTTGGTTTACAAGAATACTCGAAACATTTTAACAGATCTCGCACTCCTTCGTTCTTTTGGCGTTCACCTGGAGAATTGGTGGTTAAACGTTTCATCTACATTTCAAGCAGCGGTGTTAAGGTGGCCTTTGTTCATTCTTTTTATAAACCGGAAGTTCTCTGGGACGTCAAAGACTGGAGCACCACCTGGTGGCGTTTGCCATAAAAAGGGTCTATAGTGCAGTGGGCAATCGTTGCAGGTGATACCACAGCTTCGCTGTCCAACCACCTTCACAGCGTGAATTGGAGCCCCAAGTTTTCGGGGGTTCTGCAGCGTCCCGCCTATCCCTCCATCCCTGTTTTGTGAGCTCGAAATTTCGGTTCAGTATCCCTTTAAAAGCGCAGGTCTAGGGGAATTCGCAGCGCTTGATTGGTTTAGCCAATGAAAGAGCACGTACAGGAAGAATGCCATAATGTCGCGCTTTTGACTCTGCTTGACCGGTCCCGTTGACTCGTAGCGTCGCCTGCGCCTTGACTTTAGATAAAACGAAGTGTAGGGATTGCCCTTCAACAGCGCTGGCCCCGCCATCGTCTGAATTTCCAGCCGATGTCGACGATGTTGGGAGCTAAAAGTCGCGAGAGAACTTTGCAAAATAGTGGGATGGTGACTACTGTAATAAGGCAGACCCAGGGTTTTTCACTTCCGATAATATATCTGCCACATGCCTCCATGGCGTGACTACAATGCACCGTGACACTCGCGCCGCTGGCGTCTACCTCCACGACCTCACACATAGCCTCCTCTATACTCACAAAGCCTGGCAGTTCGACGACGGAGCCATAGAGTGCCCGGTCGCAGATTTGGAGCGCGAGGATCTGGTGGCACAGAGCATCAAAGAGCCATTTCTCGGGGAACCTGGACGTCAGCGCACAGCTTATGCAGCGGCGAGGACCCGAAACACACTTGTTCGCTGGGGAGAAGTGTGTTTCTGGCGTCTCGCCGCAGCGGGGCGCCAGTTTCGTGGCTCTCCTCTCATCCGTTGTCTGCCGCTACACCTTTCCCATTATGGCGGCCGCTTCTCGTGGCGATCTGCATGACAGGCTTTGTCAGTATATTGGAGGCTATGCCTCACACCAGCGAGCGCGCGTCGAGCTTCACCGCTTTGCACCGGAGTGCTAGAGCGGCTGACATGGGGGAGCGCGTAAGGTTAGCGCGATTGCCTCAGAAATTATGCTCAGTACCATTATAGGTCGACCGACCTTGTTTGGTTTTGACTGTAGGTTGACCTCTAAGTAAAAAAAAAAAAAAGCTGTGTCAAGAAAGGAGAGAAAATGCGGGTCTCTATTTGAATAAATACTGTAGTCAAAATAGTTCCCGTGAAGCAATCATTTTCAAGGGCAGCGAATTTCGACTCAACTCTGGTTCGACGCCGTTAAAGCGCAGTGCCACTTTTAAAGTACAGAGGTAGGTTTTCATAATATTTGTGGGTGGTTGTTTTTGCAGTTTATGATGTTAGTAGCTTGCGTTCTGTGTTCATAAAGTTGGGGGACGTATTCTTATTGATAAGCGTTTTAACGGGTATGCTGATTTTTTCCGGCATTTTAGAGGAAGTATGTTTACAGGCTCAATTAACTGCTGAGTGTAAAAGGCCGAAGGAGAGAGAGGCTTTATCTCGGCTGAAGTGTTGCGCTGTGCTTCATTTTTCAACTATTTTTAATACCCATAGTAAACGGAGCCTACTCTTACCTCAGTTATATTTGTAAAAGAAAGACTCTGTGTTCCTTTTGCGTCCAATTTATTCTTACTACAAAAGATAATAAATAATATTCTTCAGTATCAAAGAGGACCCCTTAATCATTATCGAAGATGAACTCATTTAGCGATGCAATCACATTTTTGTTTTCGTGTGACATGGTAACAGATATCGGAATCTGCTTCAAAAATGTCAGCGGCTGCTCCAAACCAATATTTTGTCTGCTACAAAAGGTCAAATGCCGCTTCCATCACTGACGCAGTTCCATCAGCCTCGAGGTCAGCATTATCGAGGGCCACCCGCTCCGGCGTTCCCGCCCACACTCTTCGCGATAGTACAATGGATCCTCACTAGAAAGTCCGTTTCTTTCCGGCAGAAATCTCCGCTATACAAGTACGCCTAAAACTTGTACTTGTTTTACAAGCGTACTTAAGTTTCTATTTTGTATTTACGGGAAACGTCAGCGATTGCTGTTTGCGCCGATCTCATCTTAGGTGAGCATGATTCGAAGAAATAGATTTAAACTGAGTGATACATACATCGCAGGTTAGCAAACACTTTCAGGAGTTCACAAGTAGTAAATCGAATTTGCTTCGATGATGCCATGACACCTCATTTTTAAGCATAAGAAATATAAAGCGAGAAAATGTAACACGCGGAACCTGACAGTGGGTTGAGGAGCTTTCTGGGATTGTAATGTTACCCGATAGCCTGTTATTACGAGTCTAATTTAAGACTGTGCGCGGACGGCGAACCTTGTAATTAACACTTAATAACGGGGGGCTCTCGTAGTCAATTTAAGAAACGGCCTTACCTGTACAAGTAGACAAATGCGCTCACCACCACTGGAAGCATGAGCGCGAATAGGATCTTCAGCGCTCCTCGACCTCCTCTGTCTGAAAAAAAAAAGAAAGCCGAGGAAAGTTGGGTTAGAAAAGAATTGAAGAAACACATTTGAAATTAAGAAGTTCTTCGATATAGCATTGTTTAGTACGGAGGATCTGGGCACGAGTGTGGCACTTCAGTCACTAAAATAAACTGATTCACTTATTGACTAATCGCTTTAGCTGGAATTTTTCCCCTCAAAGAAGTGTAGTCCGTCGGCAAAATAAGCCATATCAGTTGGTATATAGATTTTGCTTATCTCCATTCGATGGCGAATTGAGGCCGTAAGGGCCCATGAAAAGTGTTGTATACCGGGTCTCGGATAACGAAAAGAAAACCGCCTTTTTCGCATTTCAAAAATGAATTACACATCGCCTAAAGCCCAGATTTTGCCCAAGTGTAGCGCTAGCGGCTGCGACTAAGATTCAAGTTTCAAAGCATTATTCGATTGAAAAATTATTTTAAGCGATCTCCGGATATTTTCAGTGGGTGAACTGGTGCCTGTTACAGGATAGCAGACGCCATTCGTCTTCATGTATTCGACAGCTCTGTTGGCCAACACGTCTTCACTGAAAACTTTTGAAAATTGTTCATAACTCTTGCATCCGGCAACGGCAGCTTTTCAAACTTTGACACGTTATCCCAACAGCTAGTTCTACATTAGGCAAAAACTAAACGTTAAAACGCGTTTTTTTTTCTTGTGTGTGTGTGTGTTTGTATTTTTTTCCCAAAACACCCGTGTTTTTACAATTTTTTTGTTGATCGCATTCGCTACTGAACGCCCCTTGTGGGGCGTTCAGTAGGGCGCTTTGTAAGGCATTTTATGATGCATTTCGTAGGCGTTTAGTGCGACATTTAATGAAGCGTGGTTCTGTAGGACATTTTGTAATGCGTTGTACAGGGCGTTTAGTAGGGCATTTTGTGAGGCGTTCCGTATGGCGTTTAGTGCGCGTTTAGTAGGGTGTTTCGGAGGACATTTTGTAAGGCGTTTAGTAGGGTTAATGGGTATTTAGTGGAGCATCTAGAAAAGCGTTTCGTAGGGCATTTTGTAAGGCGTTTAGTAGGGCATTTCGTAGGGATTATGGGAAGCATTTTGTAGGGGCGTTTCGTAGGACATTTAGTGGAGTGTTTAGTAGGTCGTTTAGTAACATTGTGTAAGGCTTTTAGTAGGGCATTTTGTAAGGCGGTTAGTAGGGTATTGCGTAGGGATTACGGGAAGCATTTTTTAGGGGCGTTTTGTAGGACATTTAGATGAGTGTTTAGTAGGTCGTTTAGTAGCATTGTGTAAGGCTTTTAGTAAGGCATTTTGTAAGGCGGTTAGTAGGGCATTGCGTAGGGATTACGGGAAGCACTCTGTAGGGGCGTTAAGTACGACACTTAGTGGGGTGTTTAGTAAGGCGTTTCGTAGCATTCTGTAAGGCTTTTAATAGGGCATTTTGTGCGGCGTTTAGAAGGGACTTATGTAGGGAAACCTGTAGAGCGTTTGGTAGAACGTTCAATCATAGCGTGCCTATTTCGCAGAGCTCCTCGGTGCCCGTTTCGGACGATTCCCGGATGTAGCCACTCTTGCACTGGCAGCGCTCGCCGCCGCAGAACGAGTTGTTGACCATGTTCTCGCAGTCGGAGTCTCGCGTGCAGGCCTCGTCCAGCGCCTTTCCTGGAAGAGGCGCCAACCCAACACGCTTGAAGGATGCCGGGAACAGCCTGTTGCGATTCTTCGCCCTAGCATGCAATGTACTTTGACAACATTGATATAGAAAAAAATATGTAATTGAAACTTATCGTTTCTAATGGCAGAGCAAGGGTTGACCTGCCAATAGACGGTTTACAGACTTTGGGAAGGGTTATCGGGCTCGTATAGCATTGCTTTTACGAAAGAAGGAGGGCCCTCCGGCAGGTTTTGCAAAAACTCCCTACTTGAACGCCTTTTGTCAAAAGGGAGCTTTTCGGGCGTTCAACTACCCTTTATACCCCATACAAAACTTTACACGTGCACAAAAAAAGAAAAAGAAATCGTGTTTACAATTATTTTTATTTTTAGAGCCACTGTGTAACGAATATACAGCAAGGGGGCAGGCGAGCTGGTGGATGTCAATCATGTTGAAAATTACACGAGGCTGTGGTGAAAGATGAGAAACTTTGTAGAAGAAAAATTACACCGCGAAAGAAACTTCTCGACATGTTCCTTTTCCTGTGTCTTTTTTGCAAAAACTACCTACTTGAACGCCTTTTGTCAGAAGGGAGTTTTTCGGGCGTTAAACAACCTTTATACTCCTTGCGAAACTTCGCAGACAAGAAAAATATATGTCGTCTTCTATGTTTTCCTTTTAGAGCCACTATATAACGAAAATACAGTTAGTGTGCAGACGAGCTGGTGGATGATGACCTTGTTGAAAATTACCCGAGACTGTGACAAACAATGGGAAGCTTACTAGAAGAGAAAAGACACAAGAAAAGGAACTTTTCAAACGTTCCTTCTCCTGTGTCCTTTTTGTTCCACTAAGTTTTCCACCTTTTACCATAGTCTCCAGTAATTTTTAACATGGTCCACTATATAAGCGACGCTTCAGTGTAGCGATTCAGCCAGCGCCTCTTCTATTGTTTATAGTCTAACTCATACATGAGGCACTGCGTCGGAAATCTTGGTTGCTTTAGATCATGGTTGCCAGTTACCTGAAGCTCCATCTAAAATTGCAAGAAATGCCTTTCCATCTTATCGAAATGGAAAACAGTCCGCGACTGAACAAAACGATATCGCTTGTGCTTCCTGCCGCCGTATACCTGAAGAAGTCGCATTTTCGACTCGTCATTTGCGCCCGCTCTGCAGTATGCAACAAAAATGGCGGCGCCAACGAGACTGCCGGTGAACGCTTGGACGATTCTCTAAGCCTAGCTTATTTTTTAACCCTATATATAGTATATCTAAAGCAGACTTGTACGTAACTTAAATACTCTACTCAAGTTACCGCGTCTTAAATACTTTTGTGAATAACTTGGTATTTTACAAATGCTTTTGAAGGTGAGTATTTAGTACTCCAACTTAATACTAGTTGCAAGTAACGTGTACTCACTTCGTAAGTTAGTGGCAAGTTATTGTAGCCTTTTTTGCGGAGGACAGAAGGTCGAAATCAATACGTCCCCTTTCTTTCCCTGCACTACTTGGACAGAGAGGGAACCAGACTGCTTTGTATCAACTTTGAAAAAAAAATAATCCCCGGGAGCGAAGAAAATATTTTGGTGGAACGCTTTTTCTAGGGCACTACCAAGATGGCGTAGCTGACCGTCTGCGGCCAAAGTGCTACTTTTCAGCCCACGCGTTCGCGTAAGCTGAACATGTGTTAAAAAAAAAAAGCGGGGAAGTTGTCGGACGGAAGTTTCGAAAAACAACTGTTCCGGCGAGCCAATAAAACGTTTTAGTAGTAGAGTCTTTTTTTTTTATCTTCGTGTTTTGTGTTGTAAGTTGTTTAACAGTAAATGGCACAATAAAGTGTAAAGCCTGGTTCAGACAGTTGCGTTTGACTGCGTTGCGGCGGCGAGAAACCAGGACATCCCTGCTGCTTATATCGCGTGCCAAGAAGATTTATTGAATTGGATTCCACGCTTCATAAGAAGCACAGATGTGCCGGTGACTCGCTTTCGGTACTCGACGCAACGCAGTCAAACGCACTCAAACGCAAGTGTCTGAACCGGCCTTAAAGGGCTGTTTATACTCCGACGTTGAGCGCAGTGAACGCGGCGTAGCGAAGAACGCGCGCCTTTCATTGGCCGGCAACCAGGAACTCGAGAGCTGCGACGAATCAGTATCTGCGCGCGCTGCGCTACGCCGCGCCCGTCGACGTTACGTTGGAGTATAAACGTACCTTAAGAGTATCTGGAAAGTAATGATCCAGTTATTCGAAGCACAAGTTTGTCCGCTCTTTTTTTGTTTTTGTTTTTTGCAGGGGTTGTGGTGACGTCAGAACGTCGAGCTCTGATTGGCTCTCATTGGGAAGGATAGTGGGTAGACCCCAAATCAAGCTGCATTGAGGTCTAACACAGGGAGGTAGACATGGTGCGTGCGTGCGAGCTCACTGGGCCTGCAGTCTTCGGATTCGTCGTCCTTGTAGAAACCGTCCCTGCACCTGCAGAGCCCGTCCCTGCACGTGTAGTTGGAGCCGCTGCAGTCCTCGGCGTTGTAGCATGACTCCTTGGGCTCGAAACCTGCGGGTCAGGGTTGCACGCCTGTCGGCAATCGTTCGTCCCAGTAAAGGTGTCCGTACGGAGCGCGATATTCGCTGAAGCTTATAAACAACTAGTTAAGAAAAAAAGGACTTGGACGGTTTTATAAGGACGGTTTTTGTTTCGCTAAGGAGCTTAACTTTTTCATGGCTGCAGACGCTAACGCTTGCGTCAACTTGAACTCCCAGAAGGCTCCTCTTGGCCTGTTCCACTTTGTGCAGCAAGGACCAATATAATTAGGTTCCTTGCAAGGCAGGTCAGTAGTCAAATGAATTATATTAATGGCGGACTAAATCCACTGATTTTGGTTCGCGTATTTTTCAGGTGCAGAAGGAAACAGAATTACGCTTTAGGCGATGCTTATGCGTCTCGCGTTCCCCTGAACGCAGGATGAGCCAATCGCTGCTTTCATCGGGGCACGTCCGGCCACGTCTAACAAATGATAAAGTAAAAAAAAAAAACCGGTATCGCTTGTAAACGCTGGGTGCACTGGGACAATAAGGGTCGTGCGAAAAATAATTCATTAACGGCATGAAACTTATTTCGGCTGTCCTAGCTCCATCATGATCCCACTGGTTTTCGTACTATCTGGACTGCGGTCCATACTCGAAGCTCATATAATGCCAGGTCCCCATTAAAAAAAAAAAAAAGAAAGAAGAAGGCTTTAGCTGGAGACATATGGATATCCGAATGACCGCTAGTCTAAAGATTCGGGTGATCATACAGCGCTGCTGGACATTCTTCGGTATTTGTTTCTCATGCGAACAACGTGACCCTTAATTGAACGATTCGAGAGACACGCGGGTGTGTTGTGTCCTCTGCCAGGAGTGGCGGGCATCCACCTCTCAAGCAGTGCGTGGCGTTGTCCTCCGGCATCAGCACCCTGTGGTAGGAGGGCTTGCAGCGGCAGATGGAGTGGTGGCAGTACGAGTTGTGGTCGTTCACCTCGCAGTTCTCGTGCCGCGAGCAGCTCTCGCCCAACTCGATCCCTGCGAGAGGATGCCACGAGGTGGGCGTAAGGCGGAACTTGGCTCTAGGTGTGACACTTGGGACCTCCCCATCTCAAACAGCATGCCTTCAGAAACTCCCCGTAGCCCCTATAATACAAATGAGTAGCCCGGAACCAAAGACTATGTGTCCAGGGTTCGAACCATGGGCAACATTACCTAGAATAACTAAAGCCTTCGAACGTCTACCTCCACGAGCCCAACGCCGAACGTCCTTGGACGCAGTAACTTGACACGAGGCCCGAGTCCCGACCGAACACTTACGCGAGCACTCGTGTTCCAATCTGTGTTTTGATCTCACTGTGATGACGTAGAAATGCTAGTACACGGGCTTTGATTACCCTAGGTGGTGTTGGCCTGGGCGCTAAACAATTACCGTGCGTGTGAACTATATTTTATTTTTAATGGCCCCATGCCGCATACTTCGGGACCTATCTGGACTTCGCAGTTACTGGACGTGCCTACGCTCCCTCATCCATGGTCGGATCTCGAGACATGTTCTTGGCAGCGAAGCGAGCTTTATACTTGCGTTCATCGTAGCCAGTTCACGGTGACACGTCAGTGCGATAGAAAAATGTCAGTAACATCGTCTCTAATGTGCCTTTTCCGCGTAAAGACGGCGCCTCTAACGGCGGGCGAACGAACTTCCTTTGGATGAACGTCCTCGATACTCTTCAAACTGGCACAGCCGGCTTGAAGAGCTACCGACGCAAGTATCGTTCGTTATTTTACTCGCGCTACCGTTGCTTCCGACGCAAAAGCTCCCGCATGCGCACCACTCCTTTCGGAAGCCCTAAAACTGTTCGCACATAACGTAGCGTTTTCCAAGTTGCTCTCGGTTTATCGACCTTCGCGTGCCGCCATTTTAAACCGCCGCCACCGCAGCGCATCGTCGCAACGGCCCTGTCTTTCCGTTATCGGCTCCTTTCGCGCGCGTTGGAAGACGAACGACGCGGGAATCGCGAAGTGCGTTGGGGGTCAACCTCAGAATGGTCGGCGGCGGCGGACGCGTGGTGTCTTACCCTCGTTGCAGGGCGGGTAGGAGCGGCTGAACTTGGGAAGGCAGATGCACTCCAGGCCCTTGCAGAACGTGTTGGCCAGGTTGTCGCAGTCGCCGTCCACGCTGCACGCCTGACCTGCAAGGGTCGAGATGGCCGTTTTC